>OY992881.1:24404676-24656393 GCA_963921405.1 Cepaea hortensis | reverse complement strand
AGAGAGAATGATTGTGTGAGTAAATGTTTGTTAGTGGTGTTTGTGATTGTGAGTGGGTATATGTACATGCAAGGGAGGTATTTACGAGTTATTGAGTGGTTGTATAACAATTTGTGTAAATTTGTAAGTATGAATATATAGTAGTAGGCCTCTTTCAGTCCTGAAGGACTATAGAGTTGTGCCGCTTGGGAGGTGCCTGGCAGCACCGCTGGTGACTGTATAGTCCAATTCGAGAATGACAATCTCTGTCACAGTTTCCGCATCTGTGAGACGAGGCAAGTCCCGCAGTAAGTGACTGCTCTTTGAGTCTGTGCCGTCTCTCCTCAGTTTTTTGGATCTGATTGCGCTCAAAGAGCACCAGTCCGTTTTCGTACATCTCTTCTCCAGGAGCATCTGTCTGTTGCAACTCTCTCCCACGTGTCTGGATCTATTCCAATGTTTTCATGTCTTGTTTACACACATCCCTATATCGCATTTGGGGTCTTCCGGTTGGCCTCTTTCCTGTGGCTAGTTCTCCGTAAAGGAGATCTTTGGGAATACGTTAGTCCTCCATTCGAGATACGTGGCCCAACCACCGGAGGCGTCTCTGCTTGAGGAGGGTGTGCACTGTGGTAATATCTGCTCTTTCAAGCACCTGTTTGTTTGTTATGTGGTCTTTCCATGTTATGCCCAGGATACGTCTCAGACATCTCATGTGGAAGGAATTCAACTTCCTTTCCTGTCTTGAGTACAGGGTCCAGGATTCAGACCCGTAGAGTAGTGTGCTAACAACACAAGCTTTATATACTTGAGCTTTTGTACGCTCTGTTAGTCTATTATTCTCCCAAACTCTTTTAGCTAGCCTGGAAAATGTTGTGGCTTGCCTTTCCAATGCGTCTGTCGATTTCTGTCTCTAATGAAAGATTATCTGATATTGTCGATCCCAGATACACAAAATCGTGGACGACTTTCAATTCATAATTAGAGATTTTGATTGACGGAGGCGCATCAGCATCTTGTTCCATCACCTGTGTTTTATTTAGGCTAATGGTGAGCCCAAAGTCTTTGCAGGCAGCTGCAAAACGATCTATGAGCCTTTGGAGATCTTCTGCTGTATGAGTAGTCAGTGCTGCATCATCTGCAAAAAGTAGTTCTCTTACGCATCTTGGTCTTATTTTGGTCTTTGCCTTGAGTCTTGATGGGTTAAAAAGTTTGCCATCAGATCTTGTGAATATATGAATATATATATATATATATATATATATATATATATATATATATATATATATATATATACATACTAGCTGACCCGGCCCGGCTTCGCCCAGCCCCTGGCGGGGATCTATCTATCTGTCTGTCTGCTTGTCTGTCTGTCTGACCCGGCCCGGCTTTGCCCAGCTCCTGGTGGGGAGCATTTCATTTAATTCATATAAGTAGTCATATAAGCTCCCGTTCCCGACTATCTGTCTGTCTGTCTATCTGTCTGTCCGACCCGGCCCGACTTCGCCCAGGCCCTGTTGGGGAGCATCTCATTTAATTCGTATAAGTAGTCATATAAGCTTCCGTTCCCGACTATCTGTCTGTCTGTCTGACCCGGCCCGGCTTCACCCAGTCCCTGGTGGGGAGCATCTCATTTAATTCATATAAGTAGTCATATAAACTCCCGTTCCCGACTATCTGTCTGTCTGTCTATCTATCTGACCTGGCGCGGCTTCGCCCAGCTCCTGGCAGGGAGCGTCTCATTAAATTCATATAACAAAAAAAAATTAACTTAAGAATGTCCTTCCATACACCATCCATTATTTTTAATGAAACCTGTTTTTAATCACCTACATGACTGTAGATAACTTCTTTAAACATAAAAAGATGAGTTTAGAATATTTTCACTATGTAAATAGATGCATTATTTTTAAGAAAACTTTAAAAATGCCTTAAAGATTATATCATTATTTATTATAACTCATATGCCTGTAAATAACTGTAGACAAAGAGTTTATAAATCTTTGAAAACAATGCAACAATCTATATATAAAATATATAGCAATGCTATTAAAAGTTATGACCCTTGAAATAACTTTTCTTAAGTTAAGTTCCCTCGCTATATATAATGATAATGTAAATTGAAATATTAAATTTTAGTAAGTAATTAGCTGATTGTACACTAACAAACTATGACAGTTGGCTGCACGGGAATGAAAAGAATACATGTAGAAAATTTCATCTCAATCGGATGGACCGTAATCGAACGCATCAAATACATCCCTACACACATACATCGTCTTTTTTATATATAGATATATATAAAATCTGTGTGTGTGTGTGTGTGTGTGTGTGTGTGTGTGTGTGTTGTGTGTGTTGTGTGAGAGAGAGAGAGAGAGAGAGAGAGAGAGAGAGAGAGAAAGAGAGAGAGGGAGAGAGAGAGAGAGAGAGAGAGAGAGAGAGAGAGGGGGGGGGGGATGTGCATGGCTGCCTGCCTATCTCCTATCTCATAGTATGGCAATATGCATGTTTATGTTCACAGCATTCATCTGACGATGTTCTTTCTACGTGAATGTTATATGCACAATAGATAATTGATGTACGAAAGATGAGTGGTTGGCACAACTTAAGCAGCTGATACTGCACAAATAAAAGGTCTATGATGCAGGCATTTGTATATTTCAGTAATCTTATGAAACAGTTAGTTGAATATTCTTTACAGGATGTCGCAGTCAACCCCATCATTTGTTTTTAACTGTTTGTGATTTCTTGGCAAATTTAAGTTCAATAATTTGCCTTTGCTTTCTGAACAACCAGCGCTCACACCATTGTATAAAAATCATTGCAAGGCAGTCTGCTTCCAAATCACTGGCAGCTGTGTTTCGGCCGTAGTATGCGGGATTACGAATTGCGTTCATAACCCCTTCACCAGAGCGCAGACTGTAATCTTATAATCCACCATTAAATTAGCATTACTGAATGAGATCACATGTAATCTTATAATTAAATTAGCATTACTGAATGAGATCACATGTAATCTTATAATTAAATTAGCATTACTGAATGAAATCACATGTTGCGCTGGAGGTCAGCATGGCTGAATGGATAAGAGCGTGTGTTCTTAAACATCCGGTGTGTTGATGCCGAGGTAGCAGACTCAACTCCTAAACCAGTCATTAGGACAGAAATGTTGACTTCTCATCCTTGATTTGGGGACGTATATTACAAGTACCTCTGAAATTGAAGTGTGTTCGCCAAATGGCGAGGGACACGGGTAATAGAGAAAGCTAATCCACATGCAAAATTCAGTCCAGTGCCACTAGAAGTAGTGTATGGACTATGGTTGAGTGCAAAGCGAGCAAACACCCAAAAAATAATGTTGTGCTGACAATTACATGATGCGGTCAGATGAGGGTTCGATGCCGGCTCTTGATAACTGCTATGGAAGGGAAAGACTGAGCACCTATTCCTCCGTGCACTTAGA
Organism: Cepaea hortensis; assembly: GCA_963921405.1. Classification (NCBI taxonomy): domain Eukaryota; kingdom Metazoa; phylum Mollusca; class Gastropoda; order Stylommatophora; family Helicidae; genus Cepaea; species Cepaea hortensis. The sequence goes on along the minus strand of OY992881.1, from coordinate 24,652,951 downwards.
CCTACAAAATGTGATGGTGCTAATATTTCACAATCCCACAGCCCGGTTCTTGCTACATGACATTCAAAACAATGTTTGTTGTTGTTGAATGAGATCATGGTTAGACAAGTAAGGTGCAGGGTGACACACACAAAGCAGAACCCATAAACAGTTTATTAAATCTAACAAGCAAATTTCTTGAAGTTTGGAGAACGTAAACTTCAGTCTATGTACAATCATTTCCAAAAGTTTCAGTTGCCTTGGTCGCTTTGCATAAAAGTTATCTTCTTTCCACAATATGCTCCAAAGGCCTCCACAGTGTTGGATACACACTTGCATAATTACTCAACCACATTCCTCTGTGGGGATTTCCCTGATCTTTGCTGTTCGGGTACTCTTTTTCCTTGCGATACCCCGATAGATAAAAATCTAGGGAGTCATGTGAATCCTGTGCCCACATTCAAAGATTTGTTGGTTCCTTCTTTTTTTTTTTTTGGGGGGGGGGGGGGGGGGGGGGGGGGCACTATGTATTTCATTCATTTGAAGAGACATCTCTTTGTTAAAGAAGGTTGTGGAGGCAAAAATAAATGGAAGCGCTCAAGGGAACAACAAAGCTACGTGTGGGTGGACAACATCAAGAGATAGACTACAGGAAGTCTGTACGAGTCCAACATGAACATGAGGAAAGAGGATGCTAGAACTTACCTTCAAAATGGCGATGGCACTTGAAAATGATGATGCAGATACAAAACAATAGTGACTAAGTACTCACCGGTTCCTGTATGTGAGACATTTGAGACACGAGTAAGTTGATGTCATGATGAAAAACATCATAATGGGATCCAGCAGGATGTGTCTTGACAAGGTCAAGGTTCCTGTGTCTGATTTAAAATATTTATAACAAATTAAGAATCTGTCCCTCAAAAATCTGAAGAAAAATATATCAAAAAAATTTTTTATTTTTAAATTTGGTAATAATTTATCTTTAAAATACACAAACAGTATGAACAATAAAATATGCTTCATTTATGACAGGTTTTGTAACAAATGGCAAACTGCTGAATGTAAACTTGCCCAGGAATCACAAACAGCCAAAAAAATATTGGGGTTGACAGCTCCGCCCGGTAAAGGACGGGCAACAAACTTTAACTTTGTACCAAATGAACAAATTTGTGTCTGGTGGCTGAGAGGTCAATGTGTCTGCATTGGGCTCAGAAGGTACCAGCTTCGATCTCAGCACAGGTCCTGAAAATTGTCCAAGAAGTTTCTAATAATATCAATCAATCAATCAATCATGTGCCATGCCGGAAAGCGTGCGCGGTCATGACTCGCCATTTCACTCGATCACCAGAGTCATGGATCAGCTCAGTGTTCCTGTCTCATCCATGCCATGTGGCCTAGCCATCCAGGTATTTACTTCTCGGTCTTCCTCTTGGTCTGTTCCCTTCGATCTTGCCAGTTGTCACCAAGTTCTCCAATCCATTTCTTCTCATAACTCCAAAACATGTTCACTGTCTGCGTCTAATTTCTCTTATCAATTTACGATTTTCATTTGTCTCCTGTAGTACTTGGTCATTGGTTTTTCTGTCTGTCCATGGTATTCTTTGCATTTTCCTCAGAAACCACATTTCTGCAGCCATCAGATGTTTTTCAGCTTGACTGCACATTGTCCAAGTTTCACATCCATACAAAATAACAGGCTCTATGTATCCCCTCAACACTGTTTTTCTCATTTCAACTGACATCTTTTTATTTTTCAGAATGTTTTTCATCTTGCTAAAGGCTACTTTCGCCATGGCGATTCTTGTTCTAATCTCTTCAAGGCATCTCCCATCAGATGTTATGACTGTTCCGAGATAATTGTACCGATTCACTTGTTGAAGAATATTCCCATTTACTTGTACATTACATTGTGGTACTTCGTTCTTCCTAGTGACGACCATAACCTGTGTCTTTTTACAATTTAATTCTAACCCCAGTTACTCTTCTACATTTCTGAAAATAATAATAATATCACATCCCCCAATAACTTGTGTAGTGAGACTGGATACCTAGACTTCTCGATAAGGGTAAAAATACAGAATTGTGCATGTAAAGAATCTCAAGGTAGTTGGAAATCACAAATCATAGGCCATAAGGCCAAGGCATTGGCAAAATTGTCAGGAAAGAAAACCCCACAGAAAGACAGAATCTGTTACCTTGAATCTGTCTAGAACAGTGGTTCTTAACCGGTGGGGAATTCCCCCCTAGGGGGGAATTTTAGGGTTTCCAGGGGGGAATGAAGATTATTTCAAGATCGCGTTAATACAAGAACCGATTACTTAATATTGTTTTTCCCTCCATACTTTACAGTTCTGTACTCCTCGCCCTTCTGAAATTCGTCTTATAATCTTATAACGTAAGTAGACCCACAAATCCCGTTTTACGTAGACGTCTAAACTTGTTCTAGGATGTGTTATTAAAGTTAGCTTCCATTTTTATGTATACTATGTAGGGGCAGGGTGGGGGAAGGGGGGAATTTATAGGGAGGAAATACGAAAGGGGAGGAATGACATTCTCAACATATGGGCCAAAAAAAGGTTGAGAACCACTGGTCTAGAAGCAAACCTTACATAAATGTATGCTAAAGTCAGACACATGGAACTTCAAGGTATATAATTAGGTTTGACGCACATGCCTAGAAAGAATCATGAAGAAGAAGAAAGGGAAAGTGGAAGAAGAAAAGAAGAAAATGAAGAAGATAACACAAAATCACAAACTTTAAATTTGAAAACTTACACAAAGTCTGTGGTGTTCACATTCAGTAAAACAACAATACAAAATTTACGCAATATTATTTAAATATACTCACCAAAGAGAATTAGAGATGCAGCAAATATCGATGCCAGTGTCGAGTGTGTGAGCAACCAAACTGTCTGATAGGCTAGGGGGACTAAAAACGCACCCAACGCAGCACAAAACTGAGGGGACACAGTAATGTAGAATTATACTGGTTTAATAAATACACACTTCACAACAATTCAGATATAACAATGCATCAATGTTAATTAAGGAAAAACAATTATTTAAATTAAGTATAAAAGAGTGGCACATTAGGATTGTCAGACTAAAATAATTTTAAAATCTAATACAAACAGGCAATATTGAATGGATTCTAAATTTCTTTCTCTCTTAAATCAAAACTTTCTATCAGGCAATGAAAATTAGGACAATATCATATTCATTGCACTACTCATTAAATGTCTATCTACTAAACACAATGTAGTAACAAAATATCAGTTTTATAAGTACACATATATGAGCATGTATGCATGTGTGTGCACTGCTCATACATATATAAGTACGTGTAAATATGTAAGTATGCTTGCATGCTAGTCCAGGGGTTATAGGTTAGAATCCATATCAGGGCAGATATTTTAAAATTGACTTGGGCTTCCATGTCAACCCAAGCTAAAATGGCAACCAGGAAAGGTCATGGGAAGTAGAGGTCATGGGAGGTAGAGTTCGTGGTAAGATGCTGACCACATGACCCACCAAGTCCTGATTGGTTTATAAAAATTATGAGTCTGGCACCATGTACCAAGGCGAATAAAAGGATTCTTTACGTATATATGTAAGCACATTAGTATATTATATGTGTGTACAATTATATGTATATGCATGTATATTTACAACTATGTGTATAAAAACACACTGGCATAACACATACTAATAAACACAAACATGTCTGTTACCCAGAACACAGAAGTGTCCAAATGCACACTTGCAGAACACAGACTTTTACACATAAAACATCTACCTGATTCACAGAACACAGAAGTGTCTGAATGCACACTTGCATAACACAGACTTACACAAACAAATATCTACCCGTTACAGAGAACACAGATGTGTCTAAATACACAGTTGCATAACATATATACACAAAGATATACCTGTTACATAGAACACATATGCTCTTAGCTCTCTGAATTTTGTTGTTCTAGGTCAGTGGTTATCAACCTTTTTTGCACACCTTCACCACATGTTCAGAATGTCATTCTCCCCCCCCCCCCCATTTTTCGTATTTCATCCCTATAAATCCCACCCCCCCCCCCCCTCCCCCACCCGACAAACAAATAATATAAATCGTCACATATGTTGTTTAAGGCATCTGTGTTTAAATAAAGGATCTTGTTACACCCCTTGCTGTGTTTGGGCATATGGTGCTCTCCACATATTTGTATAGACCAATCAACACCTAAGGAGTTATGTGGTTAATATCACACAGGCCGCCTTTACCTCCAGGACATTTTCTGGTACCCATTTTAGGCTGGGCAGACCTGAGATCCTAGGTTGATTGTTTAAATCTGTCTCAAATTGGAATTTGAATATATGATCACCAGACCAGCAGACAAGTGTGTTAGCCACTCAATACTGCAGCTTCCTTTTAACCATATAGTGTCTTCTAACTAATAACTCTGTCACACACTCATAATAAGCTAATTTTTATCTTCTTCTCAACAAGTAATTTCAGATCAAACATGCAATTTATGAATTTAAACTCTTTTTGATGCTAGAAAATTGTTTTATTAACCCACTGTCTCCAAGTTAATAACTTAACGCCCAACTCAGAAAGTTGTTCTTCAACCTTCCTCTGCCCACAATACTTACTATGTTAATGCCTTCAGACACTGACATTTATTACACTAAAGTGGCATCTGTCTAGGACGCAGGCAGGAAAAGTATGAGATATATAGAGCAGCAAATGTATGCAGGATTAGTCCATACAAATATGGGAACTAGCTCATAATATACTCATTATATACCTCATAATGTGTGAAAGGCTCCTTTAATTACTTTAACTTAAAATACCACCAAATGCACCTCAAGGCACGCAAAAGCGTTCTCTACTCCACGTTACTTACCACTCTCATGCCAACATATCTGACATCTCCGTAAGGATCTCCAGGCTTATTGAATGGAAAACTGCCATCATAGCCACTTAGGACACCAGCCAGACCAATCAGCATCTAGCCAAGACAAATGTTGACAGTATTACTTTACCAAAATACACATGGAAGGTTTGCATATTTGTACACGGAGCAAACATATCCTTGAAATGTTGGAGAGAGAGAGAGAGAGAGAGAGAGAGAGAGAGAGAGAGAGAGAGAGAGAGAGAGAGAGAGAGAGAGAGGGGGGGGAGAGAGAGGGGGGGAGAGAGAGAGAGAGAGGGGGGGGGGGGGGGGGAGAGAGAGAGAGAGAGAGAGAGAGAGAGAGAGAGAGAGAGAGAGAGAGAGAGAGAGAGAGAGAGAGGACAATGTGGGCTCAAAACTGATTATGTATGGCCTATCTGATGTGATGTAGAAATAGGGTCCTCAGTCTGGCCAACATTCCATGAAATGCTATACCTCTCTGCAGGAGTCTTCTTCTTCTTCTTCTTCTTCTTCTTCTTCTTCTACTGCTGTGTCCATCCGGAGTGTTTTTTCAGAATTTTTGAATTGTTCAAAGTTTTGCGCCCTTAGGCCGACAAATCCAACTTCTGCGGGTGTTTGTTGACCGGGTTAATCTTCCCGGGGGTTTCGAGAGACATTCGACTCTCATTGTTGTGGTATCGTCCACATCCAAGCTGATCAATTTAGAATGGCCAAAGACAGCACGATCAACCCTCAAGGGAAGGCAGGGGCAGACCATGGGCATTCTCCGCCATCCAAGGAGGCTTCCATAATTGCAGAGCCGACACATAGCGTTCTGGTACTGGGCTCACCCAAGGAATCGTCATGTTCTGCGTATGGCTGCTTCACTTCCTTACTTCCGTATATTGGGCGTTTCGTTCACTACTGGCCGTTACCATGCAAACCAGAAACGGTCAGTCTGCAGACGACATCCACTCAACGAGCTTTCGGTTCAGACTTTTCACGACTTATGTGGGTGTTTGTTGACTGGGTTAACCTTCCTGGGTGCTTCGAAGGACATTCCACACTCACTCAGACGTTTTTGCGTTATGCCAAGTTTATATGCGCCTTTAGGCTGACACATCAGTCTTCTGTGGGTGTTTGTTGACCGGGTTAACCTTCCCGAGCGTTTTGATGGACATTCGACTCTCACTGTTGTGGTGTCGCCTACATCTCAGTTGGTCAAGTGAGAATGCCAAAGACATCACGTTCAACCCTCAAGGGAAGGCAGGGGCAGACCATGGGCATTCCCTGCCATCCAAGGAGGCTTCCATAATTGCAGAGCCGACACATAGCGCTCTGGTACTGGGCTCATAAAGGGGTTGTCACGTCCTACGCATGGCTGCTTCACTTCCTCACTTCCATATATTGGAAATTTTGTTCGCTAATGGCTGCTCCCCACGCAAACCAGGAACGATCAGTCTGCAGATGACATCCACTCAGCAAGCTATCGCTTCAGACTTCCACATAATGGATTCGCTAGCCAAGTGTTCCATTTCATGTTAATGAGATGTTTTTCCACCTCTGATTACGCTCACTCAATGAGCTTTTGATACGGACTTACATTGTAACCATTGCATGCCCCTGGGATGCTGTTTACACCTTTGGTAATGCTCACAAGGTAGGCTGCAGATGCTGCCAGCTCAGCATCTTACCTCCATGCAGCAGAGGGTGAGTAACAGCCAGGCCCTCACATCCGAGAGATATTGACTTAGAGGTGTTCTGCCATATCCCCCAGCTGAGAGCCGTAGAACAAGTGTCTGGACCAAGCATGTAGTGGCATCTTGCAAATGATTCAGACTTTGTATGCAGTGGATTTGCTAGCCAAGCCACATTCCATTTCGCTTCACTTTGCCACTGGTCTGCAGGAGTAAAGTTCCAGTACTGGTTTTGCTTAACCTGATGGTTCTGAGTTTGAAGAGAGGACAAAGAGCTATGTAACAGTCCATATGGAGGTGGTTGAGTTGAGTTGAGCTAAGAACCGACATCACTGCACGCAGGACATTCCCATACATGCTCCGTCACCTCGTTCAACAGCCAGCAAAGAGTCATACTACTAATCGTTCCTACCGCTATCTGACTGAAAGTTCTCCTGGTCTTCCCTCTCAGTTTTGAGATTCTTCCAGAACCCCTGGCAATCCCCCATAATATCATTCTTTCCACATATGGGTTCTCAATCTGTTCACCCGCCTTCTCCACCTGGTCCCACAGCCGCTCGACCACCTCTCCTTTGTCCATAAGTCCCTATGGAAGAAACACACTGACACTGGTTAGGAAGTCTTTACATTCACCTCACTCAGATAGATGCAAGCGCTGTTCAGGGCTGAAGCAACCTGAAGGTTAATGCACAGCATTTGAGAGTTAAAAGCCACGGTATTCCAGAGGATTCACAAGTGTCATAACCAAATACAACAATATCTTCTTTATCTTTCATTTGCTTGAAATTAATTGTCTATACCTGCACTGTTGTCTCTTGTAAAAACTTCTTTCTTTTTTAGTTCACTCGGGGGTCCATAGAATTATTGTGTGTGCATGTGACATAGTGATTATTGTGGTGCACCTCCTGGCTGGTTGCCCCTGTCTTTAGCATCTTTTCAGCTGGGGTAGGCTGTGGTTTTACATGAGTTTAGATATGTATGTATATACACACATATCTATGTACGTATAACTAAAGCAGTCTGGCTTTATGGCACCAAAGACTTGTCGTCACTCTTTCTTCTGTTAGTTAAAACTGCGTGAAGGCCAGGAGTTGGGAATTTTGCTGTCAGAGGTTATGAATGCAATACCATTAGGGTATTTTGCATGGCTGAAAGCTTATCCTCAACTCTTCATCCCCGGCAGCAATTTGGAACCAACAATCAGGTAACAAATAAAGCATTTGAGATCTGGCAGACACATCTAATTCACACCCCGCAACTTCAACCTTACAAAGAAGTTCAAATACAATATTGTCTCAACAGAAATGGTTAACAGATTTCAAAATTCACCATGTATCAGGTCGTTTACAGAACATTCCTCTCATCAGTAGCTTTGAAAATTCTCTTGACCTCCGGTCATTTATCCTGCCTTGTGCCCCCTCATGTCAAAGGTGTCTGCAATGATTGGTGTCCATCTCTGTGCCATCTATTAATGTTCTTTCCAAGCTGCAATGTCCGGTGTCTATCTTTGTGCCATCTATTACTGTTCTTTCCAAGCTGCAATGTCCAGTGTCCATATCTGTGTCATCTATTACTGTCTTACCAAGCTGCAATGTCTGATGTCCATCTCCGTGCCATCTATTACTGTTCTTCCAAGCTGCAATGTCTAGTGTCCATCTTCTATTACTGTTCTTTCCAAGCTGCTGTGATGTTCATATGGCCAAAGTCTTTCAGTTTCTGCCACATAATGCCGTTTATAAGCCAGTGTTCTTTGATGCTGAGATCTTGCAGAATTTCAACACTTTCCATTGTCTTGATGATTTCAAAATATTAGACACAATTAAGATATAGGTAACTTCCAAGGCAGATACTGTTAACTGTGATGTGAAGTGTTATTTTATTTTTTTTGCACGCACTCGCTTTGAACTCAAGCACACACATCTGCATCATATTCCACATGAAAGCTGTTGAGTTGAGTTGAGTGAAGATGATACTTCAGTACTGAATTAGGAGAAAGTCTCTAAATCAACCTTACGTTCATAGATGCAAGCCCCTTCCTGAGCTAAGATAACCTGATAGTCAAAGCAATTGACTTAAGAGTTAAAATGGGCGGTTTTGCAGTGGATTCACAATCAATATCGGAGGTTAGTATGACAAAAAGGATAAGAGCGTTCACTATTAATCTTCCAGTTTCATGATGAAAGGTAGCTGGTTCAAACCCTACACCAGACAGTTAAACTAAAATACTGACTTCTCATCCTTCACTTGGGGACGTAAATTACAAGTACCTCAGAAGCCAGAGTATGTTCGCCTAATGATGAGGGACACTGGTAACAGGGAAAGCTAATCCACATGCAAAAATCAGCCCAGTGTACAAGAAGTACCAGCATGTGTATAGACTATGCTTGAGTTCAAAGCGAGTGAATGCACACAGAAACAATAAACATCAACATATTCAAAACAACAAGATATAATTATTACCTTCCCAAGCGGAGGATGAACATCAAAGAAGAATGTTTGGTTAATATACCAGCTACCCATTTTGCCAAAATGTGTTTCATCCCAACTAAAGAAAAGAATAGAAGTAAATACAATATAAGTTATTTCCAACGGTCATTTATATGGTATCTTCATCACCATTTCCTTCCAAGTTACCTCACTCTTAGCACACCGCTAGATATGGTAGTGGCACACATTTCTAGCCAAACATACCACATTTTGGAGACCGGTCACATGATTGATAGGGACTATGAGTTTTATGTGTTGTTTAACACACAAATGGTTGCATGTTACAGCTGGCAGAGGCAACTGTGATTCATTTACAAAAACCAACTTTGTGCAAATAAAAAGCCATGATAGTCAGTTTAAAATTACTGTGGTGCACAATTCAAATTACTGTGTGAATATTTGTGTTGAATATTTCAGCTTGAAGGACTTATTGCTTTAGTTTATCTTGTGTGATTTCTGCAGTATATACCTGATGTGATGCTGCAAAATATGCCAGGCAATAAATCATGCAATCTATTGTTTGTGACTTCATTATTCAACATAGATTAGTCAGAGCTGGGGTAGTGCATTGACTAGCACACTTGGCTGCAAGTCCTATGGTTACATGTTTGAATCCCCATTGAAATAAACTCCCTGGTAAACCTTGCCTAAAATGACAGCAGTAGAAACATAATTAAATACGAGGAAGTTTCAAATGAAAACCTTAAAAGTGTGATCACAATTATAATAACCATGCCATCGTCTTGTAACCTGTCAATATTGTTGTTAAGGATGTCAAGAGTGTTAAGCACATGACATCACAGTGCAGATAAACATGGTGATGTCATAAGGACAGTTTAAAGATGGCCACCCCATTTTTGACAAACACCAAAGAGGAGCAACATTCTGTTATCAGTTTTTTTTATCATTGAAGGAGTGAAACCTATAGAAATTCATCAACTAATAAAGATCCAGTATGGTGATGCACGCCTGTCAGGCCAGCAAGTGTATGAGTGGAGTAGGAAGTGAAAAAATGGTGTGACTTCCTGTGACAGACTGTTCACGACCAGGTCAGGCACACCGAGTAGTGACCCCAAAGTCAATTGCAGCCGCGTCCTTCAGTTAACGAGTGCATTTTTCTCAGACTCCAGGGGATCATCGCTGGAGCTACGGAGTTCATACTTTGTGCAATGCTTTCGGCAGCCAGCGCTGTGGAAAGAGACTGAGCCATATGAGATAAAAACCGAGTGCAATGAAGTCGACCCTGTCAACTTTTAAGCCACACATCTTAACATCAGTCAAGGTTCAGCACACCACATCATTCATGATGTGCTACAGTACCACAAAGTGTCTGCAAGGTGGGCGTCACGGCAGCTTAACCAGAATTGAACAGATGCATTGATGCTTGTCAAGAACTTTTGCGGTCATTTGAAGCAGAAGGTGATGTTTTGCTATCAAGAATTGTTATTGGAGATGAAACCTGGGCTTACTACCACAAGCCAGAAGCAAAAAGATCAAGCAAGGAATGGCGCCATCCCTCCTTACCTAAACCAAAGAAGTTTCACACTCAGCCATCTACAGGAAAGGTTATGTTGACACTTTTTTTTAGATGAACCACATGCCAAGAGGGAAAACTATCACCAGTGATACGTATACAGATCTCAGGAATCATCTTTAACCCGCAGTCAAATCCTAATGATGTGGACTTCTGAGTAAAGGTATCCTTTTGCAACATGACAATGCTCTAGCACATACTGCCCATGCAACAGTTGAAGGCCTCCATTTTCAGTGAGTACCACATGCCCAGTGCTCACCAGACCTAACCTCAAGTTATTTCCACCTGTTTGGACAACTCAAAGAGTCAGGAGGAAAGACTTTTTGGTCCGATGAAGTTGTATAGCAGGTGGTGCATGAGTGGTTATACACATGACCAAGAAAATATTTTCTACAGGAATCCAAGCACTTTATCAGCACTGGAGGACTTGCCTAATTGCAGTGGTAACTACATCGAAAAATGATACATTTGTTGTTGTTTTTTACTTTTTCAGAATATACTCGCTAAAAAAAACACAAAAAATTAAGGTTTTTATTTGAAGCCCCCTTGTATATAGTCCAAATTGGTGCTCCAAAGAACAACTACTATCCGAGACACATCTAACAACGAACCCTAGACAACAACAATAGTGTACCATGGATATGTCACTTTAATCAAATCAAAATTTAAATAAACAAAATAAGTGGGATTAACTGAGGTTATGCAATTAATAAAGTGAAGCTTGATAGAAAGACTACAGAATAAACTCAGAACAGAGTGGAATACAAAGATATGAACATGGAATGGACAGAGGAACACCTGGGGAGAGAAGAAGTTAACAAGAAAACAAGGACAATGTAATAAGTAAACGAGGTAAACAAAATTAAAGATTGAAAAGATAGTACAAGGAGAAAGAAAAGTAAATAATGGGAGAAAGACAGATGAGTAGTGAAAATGACAGAGGAGTGAGAAAGATGGAAATAAAATTTTTAATTAAATGAAACTGTGTATATTACAGTGGGAAGAGGCAACTGATCTGAGAAAAATAAGAACCTAAATTCAGCAATTTTATCATCTGCGCATTGCTTCGTAATCATGTTTACCATTTGTGCATTGCTTCGTAATCACTGTTCACCATTGTGCATTGCTTTGTAACCATGTGAAGACAAGAAAACAAACAATAAAGCCTTGCAACAATTGTAACCGATGAAAGAGTTACTGAATGAGATCAGACTCAAACAATTAAAATCCTTTGAGCAGAAAAAGACAGTTTCTTGATAAATGACAAGACAAGAGGAAGAGTGGAGTGCAAGAGGAAAATGCTTGGCTGGAAAATATCAAGAGCAGATAGAATAAACAATTTTACATAATTCAGGAGACAGTCCCATTTTTTCAAATAACAGTTATTTGCATATCCTTTACAGGACATCACAGCCAACCCAGCATTTTTAGGTTGTTTGTGAACTCTTGGCAAGCCTACCTTCAAGTAGTTTTCCATTGCTTTCTGAATGACCGGCACTCATATCACTTTTTTGTATAAAAAACCAACACAAGGTGGTTTGCTGCCAAATCGCTCTCAGCTGTGTTTTGAACACAGTATGCGGGATTACAAATTATATTTTCAGTAGTCAGCATATTAATGTGCAAATATGGGTTATGAAAACAAATGAAAACTCAAAACAGCATGCAAAGTTTTCTTGGCGTCATGGCGACTGGGCATCTGGATTTTCTACCTCTGATCAAGAGATAGACAGAAAGCAGCCTGTCGTTGCTTTATGCAAAGCGTACTGTCTTCGTGTACTGGACAATGTTGAGACTCATCAGCAGCTGACTTCTGAAGACACTGGATGATGATTAACATAACTGCTAATGGAAGTGAGCATATTTTGACACTATTTTACATTAACTCAGATATAATGTGGCAGGAGAAATACAATATTAGTGGTTGAATTATAATATATTTTTAAATAATTCAGTCTTGGCCTGTAAATAAAACATGCAATACATAAGTTTAGAGAGATGACTACTTACCAGATATGTGCTGGCAGCTCAATGTTGTACATCCGTGTCAGAACAGAAAGTAGTGCAAGAATCATCCAGCAAAGGTAGTAAGACTTGGATTCTGGCTGGCTTTGTTGCTCTTCCACTGTGGAGATATCACTAGAACTTTCTGCTAACTCTGTCAAACTCTTATCACTTCTGTTCTCCATTTCACATTCCTTATTATTAATAATATTATTATGGTGTGTTTTTGACTTTGCAGTTCCTGGCATATTATTACTGCTGCTTTGCTGAGATTTTCTCAGTCTCAAATCACCATCTTTATTTAGTGCTTCTCCTTTCATAAGTTGAGTTGCCATACACTTTTCTTTCTCACCGGCAGCTATTTTTTTATACCACTGTTCTTGAAGAAATGCTTCGTGGATTTCTATATCAGATTCATAATTAGTCATGTTGGTAACTTCACTAAATGAATCAATTGAATCCTCATCTTGAGAAGTTGAAATATCATCAGAAGATGTAGTCAGCAAGGATTTATCAGACGACGGGCAACCATCAGTCACTTGTTTGCTGCCAAGTCTATTCGTTGACAGCGCCTTTGGATGCGTAGATCCCTTAGCTAAAACCACAGTATCTGATACAGATTTGCCAACAGATTTCCTTGTTTCGCCGGCGGACCTGACAACGAATCCATGGGTGGGCTTTTTTACCTGTTTATTTTGGCTATGGTCCCTATCGGACCGGGTTTCTCTCACTCCTACACCTTCTCCACCACCACAATCTTTATCGTGGGTTTGTTTCCTTATATTAGTTAAACTCATTCCAACAGAAGGTTATTATTTGTAAATCTGTTGTTAAGACTAAGACTCTAAAACTAAGAAAGAGTGTGTAGAGAGAGGCCTGCCAGAGCTGCAAGACTCAGCCTACAATTCTGTCAACATCCGTTCCCATGTCTATTATCTCGGCTCCCGTTCCACACACAGTCAGATTTTGTACATCTGTTATCGGTCTTTGGGCGGGTACCAAGTTAGTGTTGCTTCGTTAATCTTGCTTCAAATTTAATGCTGTACTTAAACCTACAGTCAGAAATAAATAACTTGTGTTGATGGAAATTCACAGAACACAATGATAAAACGTAGATATAACAACACACAGGTCAAAAGCTAAATCGAAGTCCATCGGTGTTTGAACAAAAACCGTACAAAACATAACATAGGTTTTGTATAGAATAAATAGACCAGTGTGCAGTACAGATAAAACTATAGCGAAAGAAGTATATGTTAATGAGGAAAGATTGGAGGTGGTGGAAAATTTTGAATATCTTGGGTCATTGATTACCAACAATGGTGACACAATGAAAGAAATTAAACGACGACTATCAGTTGCTCGCCGGGCTCCCTGGTCTAGATGTTACACGACTTTCTCCGCAATCCCGTATACTCTCGTGAGTAACGTGACGTGCGCGAGAATTGGTAGCGGTTCTCTCCGTGTCGGTAACTTACGGGTATGTGAGCCGGTCGCTCAGAAGACAATGTCAATAGCAAACTACTGAGCGTAATCTTGCCAAGAAATCAACAATCAGCTGAAAGATGCTGATGTTGACAGCGATGTCCTATAAAGGATCCATCCATCCATCATGTGCCATGTCGGTAAGCATGGGCGATCATGTTCTGCCATCTCACTCGATCACCAGAGTCGTGGATCAGCTCCGTGTTTCTGTCTCGACCATGCCACAAGGCCAAGCCATCCAGGTACTTGCTTCTAGGTCTTCCCCTTGGTCTGTTCCCCTCGATCTTACCAGTTGTCACCAAGTTCTCCAAATCATTTCTTATCATTACATGCCCAAAAAATTATACAAAAGGATATGCGAACCAAAAAAAAAAAAAAAAATAATAATAATTGCTCTTCAAAGACTTAAACAACTGAATAAATTATGGAGTGGGACAGATAGAACTACAAGTATTAGATTTTTAAGAGCATGCATCTTTCCCATTGCCTGTGAGACCTGGACACTTACTAAACAAGCTGAACAGCGCATAAATGCCGTTGAATATAAATGTTATAGACGGGTTCTAAGAATATCTTGCAGACAAAAGATATTAAGATAAAACTACTATATACTAATAAATATATGTTAATGAGGAACAATTGGAGGTGGTGGAAAATTTTGAATAACTTGGGTCATTGATTACCAACAGTTAGTTAGTTAGTTAGTTAGTCGCAGTTCCAACTTCACATCAACGGGTCGTCCCCATTATGCTCCGTTCCTGTGCCAGTAAATATCACACAAAATGCTCCCCACTACCCAATGTGAAAAGTGGAAAAGACAGGAGTCTCGACAAACAACAGCCCGCACAGATCTCTGTGCATAATGCCGCCGCCAGAATGTCAACACAATAGTCCCCCACAAAACATCCAGTTCATTTCTGATGGAATCAGCAGTCATTTTCCCATCTGGATGTTTCCTAGATGTTCACCTACACAGTCCACGAAAAACAGTTCATCGTCGACGGTAGTGGCAGTCAACCAGAAGCCCAACAGCCACGCATTTCTGCATAAGGCAAAAACTGGTCAACTCTGGGACATAGCCTTCCGCCATCGCTCCGAACATGCAGTCACGTTCCAAAAAACCTCGGGCAGATTAAAAAGCATTTCACACGAAAATCACAGCTCACAGTGTCGCGCCACGCACTCACTCAGTAGCAGGGCGACGGAACCATCAAGCCTCCTTAGTCGCCTCTTACGACATGCATGGTAGGCTGCAGTGTTACTATTCTTTGCTTCCCTTATGGGCCCCGGCAACACACGGGAGTGATTACCAACAATGATGACACAATGAAAGAAATTAAACGACGACTATCAATTGCTCTTCAAAGACTAAAACAAATGAATAAATTATGGAGTTTGACAGATAGAACTACAAAAATTAGATTTTTAAGAGCATGCATCTTTCCCATTGCAACATACGCCTGTGAGACCTGGACACTTACTAAACAGGCTGAACAGCGCATAAATGCCTTTGAATATAAATGTTATAGACGAGTTCTAAGAATATCTTGGGTAAAGAAAAGAACACATGCATCCATATTCAAGAGCTGAATACTGAAGAGGGTTGGCTATTAAAGACGATAAAACAAAGAAAATTGAATTATTTTGGTCACTTGAAACGTCGTGAAAGTTTGGAGAGAACAATAATGGAAGGGTATATGCCTGGGAAGAGATGAAGAGGAAGGCCAAAGGGAAGATGGGTGCAGGATGTGGCGGATGATCTCCAGATGGGTGTATCGGTCGCGGGACATCTTGCTTGCGATCGAGAGGTTTTACGGAAGGTTGTTATGGGTGCGAGGTTCTGCAAAGGACATGCTACTGAATGAATGAATGAATGAATGAATGAATGAATGAATGAATGAATGAATGAATGTACTTGTATCAGTATATATTTGTTGTTTGTATGCTGATTGCTTCTCGTTTTCGTTGATTCAGCTAATGTTATTTCATACAGGTCCCAAACATTTATATTAAGCAAGAACAGGTCACATGACAAACACATCCGACAGTTACAAAAGGTTTAGTGGACTGAGAACATTTAGAGATTAGACAAGACTGGGTCGCTGCTTTATTGTTGTATATTTATGAATAACTCAAGGACATCCCGGACACTTGGGAAATATTGAGGTCATATAAAAATAATACATGAAAAACATTAACGTATTGCTTAATATTCATAAGAAAACGCGGGAATAGAGATGAGTAGACATTATAGTATACTCTAGAGAACATAACTTCGTTTACCTTCAGACGTCAATTTAAATAAATGCCAAGAAAACAGCAAAACATTTAAGCTTGTTGAGATCTGAATAGAGTTTGTCTTCAGATGGAGCGGGTGAAGGCAAACTGTATTTCTCTTTAGTCGTTTTTGCCTGATCCCTTTCGGTGTTGACTCTATGTGACGTCATCATTAAGTGAGTTGTTTTGTACTGTTTTGTCAAGCATTTAGCATAGTACATACGATTTCGACGTTTTCCGAGTTTGCTTTCCCTAGCCTTTGACTGTCTCCAGTCTACCTACAAGGCAACAGGTTTTGTGACCACAAAACAAAAACAAACCAAAAACGAAAATTACAGGCACGATGGAATTCTAACTAATCAACAATGGCTTAGGGGTGAAATAATATGAAAAATACATTCCCAGCTAGTGATGTGCAGGATAAGAAAATAGAAGGGATAAGGGAAACTTTTCTTTTTCTTCTTACCTTCTCCTTCTACCCCCCCCCCCTTTCCCTCCTCCTTCTTCTCTCTCTCCCCTCCTTCTTCTTCATGATCTTCTTCTGCTCTTTAATTCCCCAATAGCTCAACCAACTCATGCCAAACCTTCTCATTTTCTGCTATCTCCTGTAGCTCTCTACATGCCCGCCCCACATTATCAATCTCTGTCTCAAATTCTCTTCCCCGTGGGTTTTAGATATCCCTCTATTCTGTTTGCCCGTTGGGTTCTAGCTAGATAAGTCTCCCTTCTCCCCAAGTTAGGCTATTTTCAGGCCTTCTTAATGTGTATCCTAATCTGAGCTAGCATCCTTTCCTCGCCTCTTGATTCGATGGAGTCTGTCTTGTTTTTACTCACCGAGATAAGCATTGTTAATTCTTATCTACTCAGGCACCAATTAATGAATGCCTGCAATTTATTAGTAGTTGTTTTAGTTGTTGTTCTGTTTCTGAACCTTACGGTAGCACTTATTTAATGTTAAAGTTAAATAGACAGTATTTTAAGTTAAGGACTAATTTTAATGTCTTTTCACTGCCACACATGCCCCATTGTTATTAAAGCTCTTTTTGTCTATTATTAGAACACACTAGACCAGTGGTTCTCACCCTTTTCTGGCCCATGCACCCCTTCACCATATGTTCAGAATGTCACTTCCCCCCCCCCCTTTTTTTCGTATTTCCTCACTATAAATCCCCCACCCCTATACAGTATACGAAAAAAAAATGAAAGCTACATTTAATAACACATACTAGAACAAGTCTAGACGTCTACATAAAACATGATTTGCGGATATACTTACATTATAAAATGAATATAAGAAGAGTGAAAAGTACAGAATCGTAAAGTATGGAGGGAAAAACAATATCAAGTAATCATTTCTTGTATTAACGAGTTCTTGAATTAATCTATATCCCCTCCTCCCCGAAATCCTAAAAAATCTCTTCTTCCCCCCCCCCCCCCCCCCCGTTGAGAACCACTGCACTAGACGATAAAACACTAAAATTTAAAACAACACTCAGAATAGTTCTCAGTTATAGTAGGTTAACCTGGTTTACAAATGCCCGCAGAAGCTGGATGTGATCTCTCCGGATGAAGGCAGAAGAAGAGAAGGAAGAAGATTACTTCCTCTGACAGCAGGCCCGGAGTTTGAGCGAATCAATGAAAAGAGTTAAAAAGGCAAAAGGGTAAACTTCATTGCATGGGGTTTTATCCCATATGGCCCGGTCTCTTTCCGCATGTCGTCCTGCCGAAAGCGGCTCTCAAAGCATGACCACCGTAGCTTCAGCGACGATCCCCCGGAATTTCCTAGAAAATTGCCCCATGAACCGCGGAATCGAACCTACAATCTTCGGAACACGAGGCAGGCAACGTAATTACTTCGCCACGGAGGTTTCCTGAATTAATCAATAACATTTTCCTTCTCAAAGTACGTCTTTGCATGGCATATATGATGGAATGTATACATGTGTTACACTTAGAAACAGGATAGAAGTTTGAGGTTTTATGGCCTTAGTAAGGCCTTACCGTTTGAGCCTACCCTCATAAACGTTCCCATAGTTATTTGTAGGTGTGCCGCTGAATTATTATGATTAACATAAAGGCGAGATACTCGACCTGATGCGCTTCAATTCTTCGATGACATCTTGTCACGAACATAATTAGCTTTCCCTCGCCCATAGATAACACCGCATATAAAAAACAGAAGTACGATTGTTTGAGATAAGAGAAGCATGTTGCAGTTTGTGTATTTGTTTGCTTGTAAATATCTCCTTCTCTTCCTCTGTCTGTCTGTCTGTCTGTCTGTCTGTCTGTCTGTCTGTCTGTCTGTCTGTCTGTCTGTCTGTCTCTCTCTCTCTCTCTCTCTCTCTCTGTCTCTCCCTCTCTCTGCACACTGATAACTCTTTTACTGCCGTCCGTCCGTCTGTCTGTCCGTCCGTTCATCCGTCACCCCGTCGTTCCATTCCTCCCCCCCCCACCACCCACGATCCATGAACTATCCATCGATCCATCGATCCATCGATCCATCCATCCATAAATCCATCCATCCACCCATCTCTCTCTCTCTCTCTCTCTCTCTCTCTCTCTCTCTCTCTCTCTCTCTCTGCACACTGATAACTCTTTTACTGCCGTCCGTCCGCCTGTCTGTCCGTCCGTTCATCCGTCACCCCGTCGTTCCATTCCTCCTCCCCCCACCACCCACGATCCATGAACTATCCATCCATCCATCCATCCATCCATCCATCCATCCATCCATCTCTCTCTCCCCCTCTCTCTCCCTCTCTCTCTCCCCCCGCTCTCTCCCCCTCCCTCTCTCTCTCTCTCTCTCTCTCTCTCTCTCTCTCTCTCTCTCTCTCTCTGCACATGGATAACTCCATTACTACTCCTGGCTTCCCCCAATGATTACACAAGGAGAGTCTCAGCACAATGCCAGACTTAGCAGCAAGTGTAAAGATCAAGTGTGTGTACACTACAATCACGCATGCTGTCAATAATTTATACTACACTCACGCATGCTGTCAATAATCTATACTACAATCCCGCATGCTGTCAATAATCTATACTACAATCCCGCATGCTGTCAATAATCTATACTACAATCTCGCATGCTGTCAATAATCTATACTACAATCACGCATGCTGTCAATAATCTATACTACAATCACGCATGCTGTCAATAATCTATACTACAATCATGCATGCTGTCAATAATCTATACTACAATCTCGCATGCTGTCAATAATATCTACTACACTCATGCATGCTGTCAATAAACTATACTACAATCTCGCATGCTGTCAATAATATCTACTACAATCACGCATGCTGTCAATAATCTATACTACAATCACGCATGCTGTCAATAATCTATACTACAATCACGCATGCTGTCAATAATCTCTACTACACTCACGCATGCTGTCAATAATTTAAACTACACTCACGCATGCTGTCAATAATCTCTACTACACTCACGCATGCTGTCAATAATCTCTACTACACTCACGCATGCTGTCAATAATCTCTACTACACTCACGCATGCTGTCAATAATCTCTACCACACTCACGCATGCTGTCAATAATATCTACTACACTCACGCATGCTGTCAATAATCTCTACTACACTCACGCATGCTGTCAATAATCTCTACTACACTCACGCATGCTGTCAATAATCTCTACTACACTCACGCATGCTGTCAATAATCTCTACTACACTCACGCATGCTGTCAATAATCTATACTACAATCACGCATGCTGTCAATAATCTCTACTACACTCACGCATGCTGTCAATAATTTATACTACACTCACGCATGCTGTCAATAATCTCTACTACACTCACGCATGCTGTCAATAATCTCTAATACACTCACGCATGCTGTCAATAATCTCTACTACACTCACGCATGCTGTCAATAATCTCTACTACACTCACGCATGCTGTCAATAATCTTTACTACAATCACGCAAAATCTCCCGTGTGTTGCCGAGGCCCATAAGGGAAGCAAAGAATAGCAACACTGTAGCCTACCACGCATGTCGTAAGAGGCGACTAAGGAGGCTTGATGGTTCCGTCGCCCTGCTACTGAGTGAGTGCGTGGTGCGACACTGTGAGCTGTGAGTTTCGTGTGAAGTGCTTTTGAGTCTGCCCAAGTTTTTATTTTTGGAACGTGACTGCATGTTCGGAGCGATGGCAGGTGGCTATGTCCCAGAGTTGACCAGTTTTTGCCTTATGCAGAAATGCGTGGCTGCTGGGCTTCTGGTTGACTGCCACTGCCGTCGATGATGAACTGTATGTTCGTGGACTGTGTAGGTGAACATCTAGGAAACATCCAGATAGGAAAATGACTGCCGATTCCATCAGAGATGAATTAGGTGTTTCTTGGGGGACTAGTGTGTTGACATTCTGGCGGCGGCATTATGCACAGTGTATCTGTGCGGGCTGTTGTTTGTCGAGACTCCTGACTTTTCCACTTTTCACATTGGGCAGTGGGGAGCATTTTGTGTGATATTCACTGGCACAGGAACGGAGCATAATGGGGACGACCCGTTGCTGTGAAGTTGGAACTGCGACTAACTAACTAACTACCTAACTAACTAACTAACTAACTAACTAACTAACTAACTAACTAACTAATCTCTACTACACTCTCGCATGCTGTCAATAATCTCTACTACACTCACGCATGCTGTCAATAATCTCTACTACACTCACGCATGCTGTCAATAATCTCTACTACACTCACGCATGCTGTCAATAATCTCTACTACACTCACGCATGCTGTCAATAATCTCTACTACACTCACGCATGCTGTCAATAATCTCTACTACACTCACGCATGCTGTCAATAATCTCTACTACACTCACGCATGCTGTCAATAATCTCTACTACACTCACGCATGCTGTCAATAATCTCTACTACACTCACGCATGCTGTCAATAATCTCTACTACACTCACGCATGCTGTCAATAATCTCTACTACACTCACGCATTCTGTTAATAATCTCTACTACACTCACGCATGCTGTTAATAATCTATACTACAATCACGCATGCTGTCAATAATCTCGACTACACTCATGCATGCTGTCAATAATCTCTACTACACTCACGAATGCTGTCAATAATCTATACTACAATCACGCATGCTGTCAATAATTTATACTACACTCACGCATGCTGTCAATCATCTCTACTACACTCACGCATGCTGTCAATAATCTATACTACACTCACGCATGCTGTCCATAATCTATACTACAATCGCGCATGCTGTCAATAATCTATACTACAATCACGCATGCTGTCAATAATCTATACTACACTCACGCATGCTGTCAATAATCTCTACTACACTCACGCATGCTGTCAATAATCTCTACTACACTCACGCATGCTGTCAATAATCTCTACTACACTCACGCATGCTGTCAATAATCTCTACTACACTCACGCATGCTGTCAATAATCTCTACTACACTCACGCATGCTGTCAATAATCTCTACTACACTCACGCATGCTGTCAATAATCTCTACTACACTCACGCATGCTGTCAATAATCTCTACTACACTCACGCATGCTGTCAATAATCTCTACTACACTCACGCATTCTGTTAATAATCTCTACTACACTCACGCATGCTGTTAATAATCTATACTACAATCACGCATGCTGTCAATAATCTCGACTACACTCATGCATGCTGTCAATAATCTCTACTACACTCACGAATGCTGTCAATAATCTCTACTACACTCACGCATGCTGTCAATAATCTCTACTACACTCACGCATGCTGTCAATAATCTCTACTACACTCACGCATGCTGTCAATAATCTCTACTACACTCACGCATGCTGTCAATAATCTCTACTACACTCACGCATGCTGTCAATAATCTCTACTACACTCACGCATGCTGTCAATAATCTCTATTACACTCACGCATGCTGTCAATAATCTCTACTACACTCACGCATTCTGTTAATAATCTCTACTACACTCACGCATGCTGTTAATAATCTATACTACAATCACGCATGCTGTCAATAATCTCGACTACACTCATGCATACTGTCAATAATCTCTACTACACTCACGAATGCTGTCAATAATCTATACTACAATCACGCATGCTGTCAATAATTTATACTACACTCACGCATGCTGTCAATCATCTTTACTACACTCACGCATGCTGTCAATAATCTATACTACACTCACGCATGCTGTCCATAATCTATACTACAATCGCGCATGCTGTCAATAATCTATACTACAATCACGCATGCTGTCAATAATCTATACTACACTCACGCATGCTGTCAATAATCTCTACTACACTCACGCATGCTGTCAATAATCTCTACTACACTCACGCATGCTGTCAATAATCTCTACTACACTCACGCATGCTGTCAATAATCTCTACTACACTCACGCATGCTGTCAATAATCTGTACTACACTCACGCATGCTGTCAATAATCTCTACTACACTCACCCATGCTGTCAATAATCTCTACTACACTCACGCATGCTGTCAATAATCTCTACTACACTCACGCATGCTGTCAATAATCTTTACTACAATCACGCAAAATCTCCCGTGTGTTGCCGGGGTCCTTAAGGGAAGTAAAGAATAGCAACACTGTAGCCTACCACGCATGTTGTAAGAGGCGACTAAGGAGGCTTGATGGTTCCGTCGCCCTGCTACTGAGTGAGTGCGTGGCGCGACACTGTGAGCTGTGAGTTTCGTGTGAAGTGCTTTTCAATCTGCCCAAGTTTTTATTTTTGGAACGTGACTGCATGTTCGGAGCGATGGCAGGTGGCTATGTCCCAGAGTTGACCAGTTTTTGCCTTATACAGAAATCTGTGGCTGCTGGGCTTCTGGTTGACTGCCACTGCCGTCGGTGATGAACTGTATGTTCGTGGACTGTGTAGGTGAACATCTAGGAAACATCCAGATATGAAAATTACTGCCGATTCCATCAGAAATTAACTAGGTGTTTCTTGGGGGTCTAGTGTGTTGACATTCTGGCGGCGGCATTATGCACAGTGTATCTGTGCGGGCTGTTGTTTGTCGAGACTCCTGACTTTTCCACTTTTCACATTGGGCAGTGGGGAGCGTTTTGTGTGATATTCACTGGCACGGGAACGGAGCATAATGGGGACGACCCGTTGCTGTGAAGTTGGAACTGCGACTAACTAACTAACTAACTAACTAACTAACTAACTAACTAACTAACTAACTAACTAACTAACTAATCTCTTCTACACTCATGCATGCTGTCAATAATCTCTACTACACTCACGCATGCTGTCAATAATCTCTACTACACTCACGCATGCTGTCAATAATCTCTACTACAATCACGCATGCTGTCAATAATCTCTACTACACTCACGCATGCTGTCAATAATCTCTACTACAATCACGCATGCTGTCAATAATCTCTAATACAATCACGCATGCTGTCAATAATCTCTACTGCAATCACGCATGCTGTCAATAATCTCTAATACAATCACGCATGCTGTCAATAATCTCTACTGCAATCACGCATGCTGTCAATAATCTCTACTACAATCACGCATGCTGTCAATAATCTCTAATACAATCACGCATGCTGTCAATAATCTCTACTGCAATCACGCATGCTGTCAATAATCTCTACTACAATCACGCATGCTGTCAATAATCTCTAATACAATCACGCATGCTGTCAATAATCTCTACTGCAATCACGCATGCTGTCAATAATCTCTAATACAATCACGCATGCTGTCAATAATCTCTGATACAATCACGCATGCTGTCAATAATCTCTACTACACTCACGCATGCTGTCAATAATCTCTACTACACTCACGCATGCTGTCAATAATCTCTACTACACTCACGCATGCTGTCAATAATCTCTACTACACTCACGCATGCTGTCAATAATCTCTACTACACTCACGCATGCTGTCAATAATCTCTACTACACTCACGCATGCTGTCAATAATCTCTACTACACTCACACATGCTGTCAATAATCTATATTACAATCACGCATGCTGTCAATAATCTATATTACAATCACGCATGCTGTCAATAAATCTCTACTACAATCACGCATGCTGTCAATAATCTATGCTACAATCACGCATGCTGTCAATACTCTATACTACAATCACACATGTTGTCAATAATCTATACTACAATCACGCATGCTGTCAATAATCTATACTACAATAACGCATGCTGTCAATAATCTATACTACAATCACGCATACTGTCAATAATAATCTATACTACAATCACGCATTCTGTCAATAATCTATACTACAATCACGCATTCTGTCAATACTCTTTACAAGTTTAACCACAAATTTATCGTGTTCTTTTCTATTGCTAAATATTGAGGTATTTTCTTGCTTGCCCAGGGTCCTCCATCAATGTCATGTCATAGTCAGATATGACTGAGCTACCGTATGACAGTAGACGGTACTACCTGCTTTCTGTTAGCGCCGAATGTAATGCAGCGCTCACCAAACTCGACACACCACATTGTGCCAACGGGCGGAGGAGCACAATTGGAAGGGCACACGCCTTACCCTAGTGCGATGAAATGCAACCTAAAGACTAAATGTCATAGCAGGGCAGACCTGGCCCTAAGCCTTGGCCGGCAACTGGTCTAGGATGGAAGCTCCGACAGGCGGACAGTTAGAGCATTGCTTTGCTGATCCAACATCTTCTGCATCTTGTCTTGTTCCAGACGTACCGGTATTACCTTTCTTCTGGAGTAAACTAGGCAGGCCAAGAGAGGGATCATGTTGCATAGGCTACACATGGCCTCCACAATTCAGCTCAAGTTATTTGCTATTGAAAGGTATAATTCCCTCCCTGGTCCCAGTCAAGGGTTATTGTTATTATGCTCTTTTTCAACGTAATGTAACAAACAATCGTCTGTCAAGATACCAGTGAGGATCCTCCTATCTTTTTACCCTTATCTGAAGAGGTAAGATGTGTATTTAACTATCCCTGGATCAGGTGGAGCATACTATTCTTGAGTTTCACACACACACACACGCGCGCACACACACACACACACGCGCGCGCGCACACACACACGCACACACAATCCAAAGTGTGAACTGTATCGGACGGTGTGCATCTAAGGACGTTGAAGCATGCTAGCCACTCCCATCATCTCAACTCATCAGGTTCCTCTTGTACCTTGCGGTGTCAAGGTGAAGCATAAAAAGCGGGAGAGTGCCCGTACATGGGCTTCATGTATCGAGATTCCTGTGGCCTCTGTAATTCCTTTTCTCCATCGTTTACGTGGCCAGCCTCTTCCGTTTTAGCAGTGTGAACATAAAAATAAAATAATAAAATTATCCCTAATCAGTTTTCTGCTAATAGTCTGTGATATGATAGGCCCAGTGAGTCTGTGATATGTTAGGCCCTGTGGGTCTGTGTTATGATAGCTGTGGGTCTGTGATATGATAGCTGTGGGTTTGTGATATGATAGCTGTGGGTCTGTGATATGATAGCTGTGGGTCTGTGATATGATAGCTGTGGGTCTGTGATATGATAGCTGTGGGTCTGTGATATGATAATTGTGGGTATGTGATATGATAGTTGTGGGTCTGTGATATGGTAGCTGTGGGTCTTCTTCTTTTTCTTTTGTTCGCTTGAAATATGTCTATAACTGCAATGCTGTCTCTTGTATGAATTTAACTGGTCTTTTTCAGTTCACACAGTGGTCCATAGAGTTTATCTTCCATTGTCGTCTCTCTAGGCCAGAAGGTTTGCCTAGATATGTTATATTTTGGGCAGTCTTGGAGTATGTGCTCTGCTGTCTGCGACGCCAATCCACATGTGCACATGGCTGTTTCACCAATCTTGAATTTTGTATACATGGGGTTGCGTAATCTATTGTGCCCTGTTCTGAGGCGCAGAATAATGACTTGTTCTGGTCTGTCCATAACGTGGTAGTCATCTTGAGCAGGTTTTGGTGGCTTTCTGACTGATTTGATCATTCTTTTCTTTTGGAGGTATGTAATGGGCACATCAGGCTATTCTTCTTTGGCTCCTTCCTTAGCCAATTGATCAGCTCTGTCGTTTCCGGGTACTCCACGGTGGGATGGTACCCACCTATGGTGACCTTATGCTGACTGCTAAGTTCAGAAAGTAGTGTCCTTAGTACTGGCAATTTCCCAGACAGGAGCGCCTCGAGTACTGATTTTGCATCTGTCAATAGCACCACAGGTTGTGTACCATTGCTGGTATTTAGTAATTTCTCTGTTGCTATCTTGATTGCCTCAATTTCAGCATCGTAGTTATGGCAGTACTTTCCTGTCGGTACTCTAGCTGTGTCCCTAGTATTATTTGGGTATTCTATGTACACTCCCACTCCTCCATTTTGAACAGCATTTTGTGCTGACCCATCTGTGTAGACTCGGATCCAGAGGTACTGTGGGTATTCTTCATCAAGGAAGCTGAGAGTGGCTGTTCTGCGCTGCACACTGTTCTGTTCTTCCTTGTCAAATAAGTAGTATACAATGTGCAATTTAAGTATCATTTGGGGTTTCAAACCCCCGATAAATCGTTCTTTACGGGGTTATCCCGCCATCTTGTTTCGTCACAAAAAACGGACCACAAGTGACCCAGCTATTTTGAACTTGGCGGGTGTTTTTCTTGGTTCTGGATGAGTACTTCCGGTTGTCGTGATGACTACTTCCGACTGACTTCCGGTTCCGGGGCACACGGACGTGCGGCGGCTGCGGCTGTGCGGCGGACAACGAGACAAGCCACGGTCATGTGGAATAATTATATAAGTAGACCAAATAGTCGCCGGGTTCGAGTCCCAGTGTGCGTGCGCGCGCGCGCGCGCGTGTGTGTGTGTGTGTGTGTGATCGAACTCCAATCATATCGATCCCCTTCGATGAGGGAGATCGAAATCAATATGCCAGATAAATGATTTATTTCATCTCTTGAGCTAACCCGAGAATCCCTAGTTGGGTTGCATGAATAAACTTTTGCATGGCTCAGTATGCTAATTCGACAGAAGTCCCGACCCCATGTATCAACTTTAAGCGCTTGGTGAAAATCTGGTTTAGAAAATATACTAACCACCCAATCAATTTTTATTAAAAATCAACTCTAAAACACATTATAACACCAAAAATTCTTGTATGTATACTAGAGAATAGTTACGTCAATAAAAATCTACGAGTCTCCATTAATTTAAACCATAGAGTATCAAGATATACATTAAAATATGTAATATTATTAAACAGCAAAGTTATACCCCTTAATTATAAAAGTATGTCAAGGGGAGAGTAATCGGTCCCTTGACTCAACCAGAATTGTCCCCCTTCTACACACTAAGCTCCCCTGACCACCAACTTTACCTGCGCCCACAAGCAACCAGTGACGCTTCACCGAGCACGCCCCACGAGAAAAATACAATGGCTAACCAGCGACGGCCGTACGAGATTAAACGATACCAGTCAAGCGGAACGCCTACGGGATTTGTCATTTAATGTCGACGTTCTTCAACGCTTATTGTAGATAGCGATCAGAAGACAGCCGCGACTGTGAAGGAAATATTTGCGCCGAAAAAAAAATATATAGCTTATATGAAGGAGCTATACAAATGGTTTGAAATATGTAAATATAAATAGATATGTATGTATTTATGAATTTATTTATTTATTTATATATGTATGTATTTCTATAGCTGCAGGTAGGTTGTCCCAATGGGTATATATACGTACTTGCCTTGATGACTTGGTCACGCTGGATATTTGTGCGCGTCTGTGTGTGTATATGTATTCGAGCGCGCGCGCGGGTGTACTATCAATTACAGGACATCACAGTCAGTCCCAACATTCGGTGGAGTGGTGTGCTTGCTGGGTAAGATTGCCACTGTCTTACTGAACGAACGGCCGTCGTGGCACGTGCGTATGCGTACGTGTATGTACATGCACGTGTGTGTGCTATCAATTACAGGACGTCGCATTCAGACCCAACACTGTTTGGCTGGTCGTGTGCCACCATGATTTACCGTGTGACCAAAGCGTGGGTGTACTGTCGTGTGAGCGTGTGTGTGTGTGTGTGTGTGTGTGTGCGTGCGTGTGTCCTATCAATTACAGGACGTCGCGGTCAACCCCAACATTGTTTATGCAAGGCATTTACAGGAAGTTGCAGACAGCCCCAACATTGATTGTACCATCAGGCCATCTGTGCGTATGTGTGCGCGCATGTAGGCGTGTGTGTGTGCGCGCGTGTGTTCTATCAATTACAGGACGTCGCAGTCAACCTCATCATTCTATGGATTGTCAGCCGACCTGGGGCAAGTTTTGCGATTCTCATTTTGAATTAACGCCAACCAGGTCAGGGGCGTATGAAGAGGATGTATCAACAGCTAGTTGTCTATCTATTACAGGACGTCGCAGTCAGTCCCAACATTGTTTATACAATGCATTTACAGGACGTTGCAGACAGCCCCAACATTGATTGATGTCTGTTGTGTGTATGCTTCCGTGCGTGAGTGTTTGCGTGCGTGCACGCGCATGTGCACGCTCGTAGGAAAACTTCAATATTTGGGGAGTGGTTGAGGAGAGGGTGTAGAAGAGGTTTTCTGGTAGTAAAAAGATGGGTGGATCAAGAGGCGATGGGGGGGGGGGGGGTGAAATGCGTGCGTGAGTTGTGTGCTTGCGTGTGCGCGCGTATGTACGCTCGTAGGAAACTTCAATATTGGGTGTCATCTCACAATCAAAGTTATCCTCATACTATAATTGTGTCTATCTATTACATACTACAGTCAAGTTGTAATGGATTGCATTTACAGGACGTTGCAGACTTACAATGGTAAGTACGATACACCGTAAACACTAAATATTCAACAACCAAACCGTAATTATAACCTATATACCTGTTTACTTTTACAGTATTTCAGTGCATTTTACAGTGTTTCAGTACATTTTACAAGAATAATAAAAAACAAAATTCATAATGTCATTACACGAAACGGATGATGTGCTGTGAGCTGGTATACATAGTATCATCACAGCATTTTATTTTCACATACAGAGCTATACACATTGTATGTTGTTTCTGGGTTTCTTCTCACCATTGTCTGAGTAGGTTGGTTTTTCCAGCTGGTAGCCTGGTATGTATATGTCACTTGGTCTGTAGTCATAAGGCTGGTCTCCTGATTGGTGGACTGACATCTGAGTATTGTACACAACAGGGCCATCAATCATCTGACTGTCGGGCACATCAAACATCTGGCTATTGGGCTCTTCACATAGCTGGTTGCTGGGGTCATCACAGATCTGACTGTAGTTGGGTTGATAACTGGTGGCATAGTATGCATCTACTTGGTGGCTTCGTTTAGTACCCTGTTTGACTAGAGTACTGGTTTGAGTGTGTTGGACTTGATTGCTTCGGTTGGTGTCTTGTTGCACATCAAACAGCTGGCTATTGGGTTCATCACACATCTGGTTGCTGGGGTCATCACACATCTGACTGTAGCTGGGTTGAAAACTGGCGGTATAGTATGCGTCTACTTGGTGGTTTCGGTTAGTTCCTTGTTTAACTTGAGCATTGACTTGAGTGTTTTGGACTTGCTGGCTTCTGGTAGTGCGTTGTTTGACATGAGCACTGTCTTGAATGTTTTGGTTACTGACTTGCTTGTCTCTGTTAGTACCTTGATTGATTTCGTTACTGGCTTGGTTAACTTGGTTGAGTCTGTCAAAGTCAGCTAGGATCTCGAGATGCATGGCGCTCATCTGTTCATATTCTTGTCGAGTAAGTGTCATACCCGTCTTAGTCGGGAATTTCTGGTCGGCTTCACCGTGAAATCTTCGGATGTTTAACGTCGTCGTTCCTCTGTAGGATGAGACATACACGGCGTTATCACCACCGCCCACTGGTCTAATAGTCTCACCACTACGAGTCATGTAGACCCAGTTAGCAGGCACAGTCTTGAGATCTGTAGTCATCTTCTGTTCACAATGCTTGAGTGTTACCAGCCTCGGGTTTATATACTAGTCTTTTGAGCCACTCGTAAAACCGGTTTCAGCCAGTTTCTTAGGTCAAGCGGTTCAGATTACGCTGACGTGGCTGTTCGTATGGCGCGACTAAGCGTTCTACTACCCGCTCGTTGACCTGTTGTATGTTTGAGGTGTGTTGGAGAATGCGAGTCACGGTCGCCACCTGACCTCTAGCCATGATGAAATAGATAGCGTAGAGGTCGCCGTGTTACTTGCGCTGTAATCACTGTGAGCTATAGTCTGCGAAGTCAGAATACCAGTGCTATCCATATACAGTCTCCTCACACCCCTTGTAGTTTTCTTCGTCTTGAGGCCTGGTCAGGTATTAAAGACAAGCCTGTAAGTATATTACAACCCTTTTGTTTTTATGTAGGTGTTTTAATACTCATCCACTAGTGTGGATTGACTAAAGGTTAAGGATGCTGGTGATGATGTTCGCTCGACATTCGGTGAGGCTGGATCTGAAGTATCCTGTTGTCGATTATAGTCGAGGATGCCCTCCTCGATTCTATTCAGGCTTAATGTGATAATTTCTTGTTTGGTGAAGTTCTGTTGTAGTACATCCCGCAATCGAATCGTTACTAGGTCCGCAAAACTACCACCCTCACCATAATCACAAGAATGACTGAATGGATTCTCAGCTTCTTGATTTTGTGGGGCATTAAGACACGCCATGCAGTAGCTGTATGGTTCAGCTATTAGTATGCTCCACAGTTTGCTAATTAGGTATTCGTGGGTCTCGGAATCTGTAAAACAGATCAGAATAGGGTACTTTATAAGCGTTATAGACATGGATATTACAGATAATAGCTATGAATCTGACATGTACTTTCTGTTACACAGGTCATATATTTCTATCGATAATGGGTATGTGGACCCCGCAGTACACTTTCACCTTCCCCTACGACTACACATTACTACCTATATTATTACGGTACAACCATAGTGCTGTGTTCAAGGGTTCGAGTGCTAGCGCTATTCCATGTCGACCCAGCCTACAATACTATAGGAAGAAATTGCTTGTCTCTTCAGATATAGGCGTCTAGCATCATATATCCCTTGTATTATACTAGTATTGTTAGATTATCCATACGCCTACTTGGAGAACCACAAAGAAAATGTGAAAGCTTTATCACAAAACCAACTTACCATTAGCGTGTTGTAACATTGTGAGCTGGTTGCTGTTAACTGAGATCGGTACTTCTATTCGCCGAATGCTGGTCGTCTTATACACGGTATTTGCTGACGTAGAATGATTCAGCAGAATATTGTCTGGCCATGTGACCGGATGCGACTCCATCTTTGACCATTAGTCACATGTTTCGGATGTATCTCATACGACACGTGACCGGCTACAGCGCCATCTTTGATCGGTTTTAGTCACGCGGTTGTACACTTACACATGTGCTCGAGTGCGACGCCATCTTTAGGCGGTTTTAGTCACGTGTTTCCCCAAAGACATGTCTGAACACGTTCACGGCCGTTTACTCCGCCGACATAGCCCTGTGGTGAGCCACCCAATCGGTCACCTTCAGCTGATGACGATGCTGCTGTTGATGATGATGATGATAATGATTTTGTTGGTGGAGCTGGATGATGCTGATGATGGTAATTCTGGTGACAGACACTACAGACGATCATGGGTACCGGATGGTCAGAAAGACATCGGCAAGATTGCCCAAGAAGCATGAATGCTGGGGCTGACTGCAACGTCCTGTAAATGCAATCCATTACAACTTGACTGTAGTATGTAATAGATAGACACAACTATAGTATGAGGATAACTTTGGTTGTGAGATGACACCCAATATTGAAGTTTCCTACGAGCGCGCACATGGGTGCGCATGCAATCACACAACTCACGCACGCATTTCACCCCCCATCGCCTCTTGATCCATATTTTTACTACCAGTAAACCTCTTCTACACCCCCTCCACAACCACTCCCCAAATATTGAAGTTTTCCTACGAGCGTGCACATGCGCGTGCACGCACGCAAACACTCACGCGCGGACGGACACACACAACAGACATCAATCAATGTTGGGGCTGTCTGCAACGTCCTGTAAATGCATTGTATAAACAATGTTGAGACTGACTGCGACGTCCTGTAATAGATAGACAATTAGCTGTTGATACACCCTCTTCATACGCCCCTGACTTGCTTGGCGTTAATTCAAAATGAGAATTGCAAAACTTGCCCCAGGTCGGCTGACAATCCATAGAATGATGAGGTTGACTGTGACGTCCTGTAATTGATAGGACACACGCGCGCACGCACACACGCCTACATGCGCGCACACATACGCACAGATGTCCTGATGGTACACGCATACCAATAAATGTTGGGGCTGTCTGCAACGTCCTGTAAATGCCTTGCATAAACAATGTTGGGGTTGACTGCGATGTCCTGTAATTGATAGGACACACGCACAAACACACACACACACACACACACACACACACACACGCTCACACGACAGTACACCCACGCTTTGGTCACACGGTAAATCATGGTGGCACACGACCAGCCAAACAATGTTGGGTCTGAATGCGACGTCCTGTAATTGATAGCACACACACGTGCATGTACATACGCGTATGCATATGCACGTGACACGACGGCCGTTTGTTCAGTAAGACAGCAGAAATCTTACCCGGCAAGCACACCACTCCACCGAATGTTGGGACTGACTGTGATGTCCTGTAATTGATAGTACACCCGCGCGCACACATGCATACATATACATACACACAGACGCGCACAAATATCCTGCGTGACCAAGTCATCAAGGCAAGTACGTATATATACCCATTGGGACAACCTACCTGCAGCTATAGAAATACATAAATAAATAAATAAATAAATAAATTCATAAATACATACATATCTATTTATATTTACATATTTCAAACCATTTGTATATCTCCTTCATATAAGCTATATATTTTTTTTTTCGGCGCAAATATTTCCTTCACAGTCGCGGCTGTCTTCTGATCGCTATCTACAATAAGCGTTGAAGAACGTCGACATTAATTGACAATCCCGTAGGCGTTCCGCTTGACTGGTATCGTTTAATATCGTACGGCCGTCGCTGGTTAGCCATTGCATTTTTCTCGCGGGGCGTGCTTGGTGAAGCGTCACTGGTTGCTTGTGGGCGCAGGTAAAGTTGGCGGTCAGGGGAGCTAAGTGTGTAGAAGGGGGACAATTCTGGTTGAGTCAAGGGACCGATTACTCTCCCCTTGACATACTTTTATCATTAAGGGGTATAACTTTGCTGTTTAATAATATTACATAGTTTAATGTATATCTTGATAAATTTAAATTAATGGAGACTCGTAGATGTTTATTGACGTAACTATTCTCTAGTATACATACAAGAATTTTTGGTGTTATAATGTGTTTTAGAGTTAATTTTTAATAAAATTGATTGGGTGGTTAGTATATTTTCTAAACCAGATTTTCACCAAGCGCTTAAAGTTGATACATGGGATCGGGACTTCTGTCGAATTAGCATACTGAGCCGTGCAAAAGTTTATTCATGCAAACCAACTAGGGATTCTCGGGTTAGCTCGAGAGATGAAATAAATCATTTATCTGGCATATTGATTTCGATCTCCCTCATCGAAGGGGATCGATATGATTGGAGTTCGATCACACACACACGCACACACACACACACACACACACACACACACACACACACACACACACTCGCACACTCGCACACTGGGACTTGAACCCGGCGACTATTTGGTCTACTTATATAAGTATTCCACATGACCGGGGCTTGTCTCGTTGTCCGCCCCGCCCGCCCCACCGCCGCAGCCGCCGCCGCCCGCCCGTATGCCCCGGAACCGGAAGTCACTCGGAAGTAGTCATCACGACAACCGGAAGTACTCACCCAGAACCAACAAAAACACCCGCCAAGTTCAATATAGCTGGGTCACTTGAGTTCCGTTTTTAGGACGAAACAAGATGGCGGGATAACCCCGTAAAGAACGATTTATCGGGGGTTTGAAACCCCAAATGATACTTAAATTGCACATTGTATACTACTCAAATATTCCTCTCACTTTTGTCTGGATTTGTAATGATAGTCTATGCTCATCTTTCCACGGAGTTCGCTCTGGAATAGTTGTTAGGGAGATACCAACTGTGGGCAGATCGGTGGTTTCTCAGCAGAGTCGTTTGGCCTGGTGGATAAAACTACTTCTTTTCAACCGCCCCATAGCTAGGTTTTCAAATCTGTTCTTCATAGGGTGGCCTGGCAAGCTGAGGAACTTTTCTGCTTGTTTTCGTATCTCTGCGCTCACTCAGTGCTTGTGTCCTCGTCATCTTCTCCATTTCCACTATACGGGTTGCTCTCATCCCTCCTGTGGTGACTCTAAGTGCTTGATTTTGCACTTTGTCCAGCTCTTGTAGTGTGGTTTTTGATGCCGAACACCACGCAGTTGACCCGTATTCGAGGTGTGGTCGTATGCTTTGTTGATAAACTTTGCTAAGTATTTTCCCACTGGCTCCCCATGTGGTTCCACTTAGCTTTCTAAGGATGGCTATTTTCCTTCTGACTTTTGCTACTGCTTTGTTGATGTGCTTTCTCCATGTCAGCCTGCCATCAAATGTTACTACAAGGTATGTTGGTTCTTTATCTTCTCTTAGGGGTGTTCCATTTATTTGGATGGTCCCTGCCTTTTGTTTTGGAGATAGGGTAAATAGGGTGGTGCTGCACTTGTCAGTGTTTATGCTGACACACGATCTATTTGCCCATGCAATAAATGTATCTACAGCTCTTTGTAGCAATCTGGTGGCCTCTGATGCATGTTCATTTGTGCCCCATAGAACCAGGTCATCGGCGTACATTGCCGCTTTAATTCCATGCGGTAGATTAGCAACGAGATCATTGATGAAGATTAGAAAAAGTGTTGGGGACAAGACTCCGCCCTGGGGAACACCGTGACGCAGTAGTACTTTCTTGCTCTTTAGTCCGTCTATCTGTACTCGGGCTCTTCTGTTGTGCAAGTATGCTTTCACCCATTTGTACATTCTTCCATTGACTTTGCAGTTTCTCAGTTTATTCATCAGACCTTCTTTCCAGACTTTGTCAAAGGCTTTCTTCAAATCTATCCATGCCGCAAGCACCAGCTTCTTCTCTTGGAATGCATCCTCAAGTTCTTGAGAGAGGTAGGTTGTCTGATCTTCCGTAGAGTAGCACTGCCTAAAGCCAGCCTGCTGTGGCACAAGGATGTTTTTACTTTCAATGTACCACTGCAGTCTGTGATTGATGATGCGCTCCAGTGTTTTGCAGAGACAGCTGGTGAGGCTAATTGGTCTGTAGCTAGAGGCAATGGAACTATCTTTCCCTGATTTTAGGAGGGGTATCATGATTGCTTCTCTCCAGGCTTGTGGAACACTGCCTAATGTCCAACCGTTATTGAAGATTTGCAACAGCTTTGCTTTGGCCTCTGTTCCTAGGTTCCTGATCATTTCATAGGAGATACCATCAGCTCCTGGTGACTTTCTCATTTTCAGTTTTGATATGGCTAGCTACAGCTCGCTGATTGTGATGGGTGCCTCCAGAACCTCATGTACTATTTCCTTCTGTCCTGTATGTTGCCGTTTCTCTCGAATCTCTTGTTGTTTCTCTGGACTAATTTTGATATTGTTATCTTGTGCGAATGAGTCCGCAAAATGGTCAGCTGCTTGCTTTCTTGTTAAGATGTTTCCATCTTTATGTAGTACAATTTTTGAGTTTCTCTCTGTGCCCTCATCGTTAAGTTGTTTTATTAGCTTCCACAATTTCCTTGTGTCTCTTTCAAAGTTCAGAGACTCTGTTTTATCCTGCCAGCTTTCCCGTCTAGCCTGCAGCTTGGCCCTTTGAAATTTGTCTTTTGCGTGCTGGAATTTATTGTGGTGCTCTTGGCTGGGTGTGGCCTCTGCTTGCTTTCTACACACTTCCACATCATTATGCAATTGTTCCAGTTCACTACTCCAGTAGGATTTATATTGTTTACGGGCTCCTCTTGGTACTGTTTCTCGCGCTGCCTGTAGTATGCATTTCCCAAACTCTTCAACTACTTTATTTATGTCTTTCTCAGTGTTCAGGTTTCTAACCAGTATGCTGGTGCGATTCTTGTACATTGCCCAGTCTGCTTTCTTGTAGTTCCACCTTGAGAGGGTGCTACTTTCACTTACAAGCTCATTTTCTACAG
Source organism: Cepaea hortensis (assembly GCA_963921405.1). Taxonomy (NCBI): domain Eukaryota; kingdom Metazoa; phylum Mollusca; class Gastropoda; order Stylommatophora; family Helicidae; genus Cepaea; species Cepaea hortensis. The sequence goes on along the minus strand of OY992881.1, from coordinate 24,616,337 downwards.
TTAGAAAGACTTGCCGATGGTCACTGCCACCAAGTTGTTTCCCAACAATTCGTGTAATGTTCCACTCCAGGTCTGGTGAATGAAAAGCCAGGTCAGGTGTAGTTGTGGTGTGCCATGATCTCGAGTAGAAAGTATGTGGGTCGGATGGCTTGTTAACCAAGATGAATCTATTCTCATCCTGCCAGTCTTCCAGTCTCTCTCCTCTCTGGTCCATGTGATCATAGCCCCAACTCTGCGAGCGGCTGTTGAAATCGCGACACACAATCATTTTTTCTGTTAATGGTAGTGTGTCCAGTGCCTGTGGGCGGTCACTTGGACAGTAGTAATTGATCAGATTTAGGCCTGTATATCCTGTCTTAAGTTTAAGTGTCTGATACTCAGCCCCTTCCATGTAGACTTCGATTTGGGAAGCATTAATGTTATTTTTTACAAGGGTAAGTATCCCACCTTTTCGTATGTCCTTTCAGTCAGATCGGTAACACTGGTAGCCTCTGATTTTGAAGGCTATATTTTCGTTGAGGTGAGTTTCTTGCAAGCAACATATGCTTACTTTTTCTTGGTCCAGGATGTTTTCTAATTCTATTTTTTTGTTGTTGCTGACTCCCTCCGCATTCCAGTGCATTATTTTAAGTCTTTGTTTAGAATGGCCAGCCGTTCTATTCTCATGTCCCCTGGCTCCACAGGACATCTGAGAAGGACCTCCAGTAGTTGGGGTTGGACCCTTTCGAGACATAGGGCCTGGCACTGCACCCGCCTGGGAGTCCAAAGCAGGGCGAGCACCATAACATTTAGCAGTAGTCGACATATTCCATTTTGCGTAATTGTGTGGCATCCTGATTTCTGTTGTGCGCCTCCTGGCTGGTTGCCTCCGTCATCAGCACCTTTCCTTTGCTAGAGCAGACTGTGGTCTCACTCGAGTTTAGATGTGTACACACGCACACACGTGTCTGCACATGCATGTATGTGTATACACATCTAGAGCACACTGGCTATTTTTCGGCGCCAGGAACTCGCCGTCGCCCCTTCTCCTGTTAGTAGAAACAGTTCCGCCACGTGAAGGCCAGGAGTTGGACTTTTGCTGCATAGGTTATGTATTCACGAGACATTGGGGTATTTAAGCAATGTTGGGCGCTCACTCCAACACTGCGCCCCGGCTACATACAGCAACATTTGGAACCGCTGTGGGTCTGTGATATGATAGCTGTGGGTCTGTGATGTGATAACTGTGGGTCTGTGGTAAGATAGCTGTATGTCCGTGATATGATAGCTGTGGGTCTGTGATATGATAGCTGTGGGTCTGTGATATGATAGCCGTGGGTCTGTGATATGATAGCCGTGGGTCTGTGATATGATAGCTGTGGGTCTGTTATATGATAGCTGTGGGTCTGTGATATGATAGCTGTGGGTCTGTGATATGATAGCCGTGGGTCTGTGATATGATAGCTGGGGGTCTGTTATATGATAGCTGTGGGTCTGTGATATGATAGCTGTGGGTCTGTGATATGATAGCTGTGGGTTTGTGATGTGATAGGCCCTGTGGGTTTGTGATGTGATATGAACATCACAAATTCATAGCAGTAAACTGGAGTCATCACATTTTGTTGGCCTGACTGCACGAAGGAGTAGGTGGTCAGTCTTTACCCCACTTAGCCAGACGACGAATGCAGTCGATGAACCCCCGTCCCTATAATTGTATGACCAATCTGAACTTGATGAGTGATTTTGTCAATCTCAAGCCGACCACCATTACTTTCCAGGACATTTCCTAGAAGCGATTTTAGGCTGGCAGACTAGAACAATTTGAAAAAAAAAAAAATCCCTTTCAATATAGATTCAAACACATAAACAAAGGGCGGGCAAAAGTTTTAGTTTTACAACCTGGGGTTCTGAGATAAGTAGCACACTGTGTTCATTTGCTCATTTTTCTTTTCATTATTCTCATGTTATTTCTTCATTTTTCCATTATTCTCATTCGGTTATTATGCCTTAATGTAGTAACTGTTGTGTCATATTTATATGTTGTATTTTGTATTGTCTATAAAATGCTGTTTACCCTCTGTATTATGCAGTAAACATGGAAATATTAACTTTATTATTTGTAAAGCATAAAACAGTCAAGGCGAGAGACAGTGTAGGAGATCCAATGCAGCCAACCTTCATTGTGAAGACGGCACCTGATTGATTGAAAGCATAAATAAAATTTAAATCGGACAATGAATGGCTGATGAATTTAACTGTGAAACTGGTAAAAAGTAAAAAATGACAGCTAAGAATTTGTTGCTGAGCTTCGCATATATGCAGAACAGAGAATACTTTTGTGGCCTACACCCTATCATTTGAGGATAAACTATAAGGAGATGTCAACCAGTTTAATTTTACTGCTGTTTTCTTTGCATTTATTCAAACTGACATCTAAAGGTGAACGAAACAGAAGAACAACGGATGCAAATCGCCGCAGACGTTCATATTGTAAAAACCATATAGTTAATCCAAACCAATATTATGAATTGGTCACAACTTCCGCCCCATGAACCAACAGGGCAAGTAACTGTCGAATGTCCCATTTTCAACATTTTCAGCCTTTTCTTGCATTCATTATTTCTCTGCTTGATTTATAGTCGAGGAATCAGCGATTGAAGCTTGAAAGAAAAATGTAAATTCTTGAATGAAACATTCGATACAAATAAATGGGTGCCGTTTCTGCCTACGAGAGAAATACCAGGTGGAGATTGTAAAAATATACTCCACGAACCGACCCTAGAGAAGAACTTAAGCAAGTTGTGGGCAGTCCAGTCAAAGGCGGCCGTGGACACTGGTCAGTTATCTCGTGACTTGGGTAATTTGAGATAATTTAGTTGTTTAGTAGCTTGTTTTGTTATTTAAATGAAATATTGCACAAAGTCTAATACTAATTCTGTGGATCCATTTTCCTGGAAAAGACCAATGAAACCAACTTGACAATTCTGGAATTCATTGCATTGAGACTGGAGTCGCCACAACTGCCACAAGTCCTTGCGGCTTTGCTAACTTTTATTATTATAAAGTGATGAGGATAATACAATCAATAGTAATCGTTATATTTTAGCAATTCAGTAAACTTCATTGTATTTACATTGTTTGCTGCATACAGAGCATGGAGTCTTGTTTTTAGTCAGCAGCCAACTACCAAACTTTATGGAGTATCATATGATATGATTTTTGATTTTGTGAGATGGACAAGTTTCATGATTTCAATAACTTTTGAAAATAAGCAAACAAATATTAAAATGATTTTGGACAGAGCCAAGAAAAGGAGAGGAGTTTTTTTGCGCTTTGACTGATTACCATTCCAGTGTACATGAAATATTGTATTTATTTAATATGGTGGAAACATAAAAGACATGTTACATGAACACAGAAGCAGACACACATAGAGAGCTAAAGGAGGCAGTTATTTAAACTATGCTGTAACAGTATGCTTCATGTGAATCTGGGCAGTTAAGAGTGTTTATAAGAATACTATTTAACCAACCCTGACTTCATAACGGAGGTCATTACCATAGTACTCGAAGTCATTTTATCGTGGACTGTCCCATGCAGCTCTGCCCATGTCCTCTCCATATTATTTATTATTCATGTCTGTATCTACTTCTCTCCTCCATGTGTCTGTATCTACTTCTCTCCTCCATGTGTCTGTATCTACTACTCTCCTCCATGTGTCTGTATCTACTTCTCCATGTGTCTGTATCTACTTCTCTCCTCCATGTGTCTGTATCTACTTCTCTCCTCCATGTGTCTGTATCTACTTCTCTCCTCCATGTGTCTGTATCTACTTCTCTCCTCCATGTGTCTGTATCTACTTCTCTCCTCCATGTGTCTGTATCTACTTCTCTCCTCCATGTGTCTGTATCTACTTCTCTCCTCCATGTGTCTGTATCTACTTCTCTCCTCCATGTGTCAATATCTACTTCTCTCCTCCATGTGTCTGTATCTACTTCTCTCCTCCATGTGTCTGTATCTACTTCTCTCCTCCATGTGTCTGTATCTACTTCTCTCCTCCATGTGTCTGTATCTACTTCTCTCCTCCATGCAGCCACTTTTGCCTTTGATGTTTATGAGGGGTTCCAGAGTAGACAGGAAACGATGGCGGTAGCGCTTGATCTCGAGGATGCGTACAATAGAGTTCGATATGATATTTTGATGACCGCACTGATGGAGAAGGGGGTCAAGGGGGTGAACTGGATAGCAGCCGTCCTGCACTCTCGTTGGGTTGCTCTCCGTCTGGGTGCATGGACCTCAGAGCCACATATGTTAACCCCGGGACTGCCACAGGGATCTGCAGTCTCACCGGTGCTCTTTAATGTGTATATGAGCAAGATTGCAAACCAAGAAGCACCAGGGGTTGGAAGAATACTAACATTTGCAGATGATATTCTTTCATATAGGCAGGGGAGAGATAGGGAGCAAACAGCCCAGGAGTTACAGGCGACCTGGTGCATAGAAATGAGTGCTGTCATCCACCCGAAAAAGGCGGCTGTTTTGTGGTGCTCTCTGGACAACAGGATTGTAAGAGCTGATGTCCCAAGCCTCGCGATAAATAGTAGAAATGTCAGCAGAGAGAACAAACTGAAGTATCTGGGGATCACATTTGACAGGAGCCTATCCTTCAAGGACCATGTGCAGACGGTTGTGACAAGATCTCAAAAGGGACTCAGCGCACTTAAAACTATGGCTGCAATGGACACAGAGCAGACAATTGTGAAAAACAGTACTTGATCCTCTCAGTAATTGATTATGGATTTTGACTGCTCACTGATTCAGAGAGTCAGCTGGTGAAGTTAGAGTGCATACAGAACGAAGCTATGCAGGTCATTCTGGGATGCACCAGAGACACCCCAGTAGTGTGTATGTGTTACATCCTTGGTCTACCGACTGTTGCTGGTAGGCTCAAGGTGATGCATGCAAAGGCATACCTCAGAGTAGCTGCAGACACAGACCACCCACTGCATGAGGCGCTGGACACAGTTAAGGGTCAGCGATTGATAAGAGGGAAATCATGGATGGCTCAGGCGGAGGATACGATCAGACAGGTGTGCCCCTTGGAGAACATTAGGAGAGGAGAAGAGTGGGTCAGAGTGTCAGCGGAGCAGTCAGACTTGTGCAGAGTTATAATCACATTAAGCCGAGAGTGCAGGGAGTGGCCAGCAGGAGCCACGGAAGTGGAAATCCAGCAACTAATTCAGGACAATGCTCACTCGGATGATGTGATTATCTACACAGATGGTTCGGTGTCAAGAGGTTAGAGAAGTGGCTGGGGGTTCATAGCCAAAGCTAATGGTCGATGTTTGGGGCAGGAGAGCCTGGCATATGATACCACAACATCCAGCTTAAGAATGGAGGTAGAGGCGGTCACTGTGGCTCTCCACTGGATGGAGAATACGACACACACATCGTGATTGTAACTGACTCAGAAAGCATGCTGACGAGGGTGAGGATGGGCAAGCTTCTTGCGGAGTGGCTTGCTTCTCTTCGTAGGTCCCTGGTGACAAGCATCGCCTGGATTTTTTCTCCAAGGCATGCCGGTGTGCTGGGAAATGAACGGGCGGACAGATTGGCTGGCTCTGCAGAACTTGGCGGAGTATTGATACATGACAAGGCAGACGTGGTTGCGGCCTTGTGGGAGCACGTGTACACCTCAGAGGAGCAAATGAATTACCATGGTCTGGCAAGAATGAGACAGCGAGGAGTGACGAGGGGATCTGGTCAATGCTCAACGCTCAGAGGAAAGGCGAGACGGACATATAATCAGATTGCTACTGGTACTATTGGTGTTGGAACTCTTCGCTGGCTGCTGAGGATGGGGACGGAGCACTTATGGGAATGCCCTGAATGCTGTGATGTCAATTCCTAAATCAATCAATCAATCAATCCATAAGCTCCACATTGATGATTCTGTCCTACCTTTTTAGTCCTTCCAGTTTGAACAGGCACCAGTTACTGAATATTTGTAGTTTATTAGGTGTCCTAATGTTGTCTCCCTCACACATAATAAAATACCTGAGCTGCCTCACATTGACTGATTGATAGTATAGATAACAAAGTTGACAATCGATGCAATCAGAACGCACCCATATGTCTTATGTGCTTTGTCTCACTCTCAGGTGTCAGTGAGTAAGGATTCTGATTGTTTCAGTAGTACACTGGTAATGAATGTACTGATTCTGTTTCCTTACTTTTCATCATAACTTGTTTCATTATTACACTGATATCTTTGTCCTTGTCACAATAATTTGTTTCAATAGTACACTGATGTCTTTGTCCTTACTTGTCACCATAATTTGTTTCAATAGTACACTGATGTCTTTGTCCTTACTTGTCACCATAATTTGTTTCAATAGTACACTGATGTCTTTGTCCTTACTTGTCACCATAATTTGTTTCAATTGTGCACTGATGTCTTTGTTGTCACCATAATTTGTTTCAATAGTACACTGATGTCTTTGTCCTTGTCACCATAATTTGTTTCAATAGTACACTGATGTCTTTATCCTTACTTGTCACCAACATTTGTTTCAGTATTAAACTGATGTCTTTGTCCTTACTTGTCACAATAATTTGTTTCAATAGTACACTGATGTCTTTGTCCTTACTTGTCACCAAAATTTGTTTCAATATTACACTGATGTCCTTGTCCTTAATTGTCACCATAACTTGTTTCAATAGTACACTGATGTCTTTGTCCTTACTTGTCACCAAAATTTGTTTCCATAGTACACTGATGTCTTTGTCCTTACTTGTCACAATAATTTGTTTCAATAGTACACTGATGTCTTTGTCCTTACTTGTCACCAAAATTTGTTTCAATAGGACAGTGATGTCTTTGTCCTTACTTGTCACCAAAATTTGTTTCAATATTACACTGATGTCTTTGTCCTTACTTGTCACCAAAATTTGTTTCAATAGCACACTGATGTCTTTGTCCTTACTTGTCACTAAAATTTGTTTCAATAGCACACTGATGTCTTCGTCCTTACTTGTCACCATAATTTCTTTCAATAGTACACTGATGTCTTTGTCCTTACTTGTCACCAAAATTTGTTTCAATAGTACACTGATGACTTTGTCCTTACTTGTCACCATAATTTGTTTCAATAGTACACTGATGACTTTGTCCTTACTTGTCACCATAATTTCTTTCAATAGTACACTGATGTCTTTGTCCTTACTTGTCACCATAATTTGGTTTGATTGTACACTGATAATGAATGCACTGATGTCTGCGTCCTTACATAACTTCTACTGCCACAGGTAATGTCAAATGCCAAGTCATGGTCTGGAGATTCATCAGTGTCTGTGTCAGCATACTGCAACCTGTCATTTGTGATTTGATGCATTTTGTTTATTTGCCTCTCTTTACTGTCATCAGAGCATAAACTGGTGTTATTGGTTGTAAAAAAAAATATGATTAAATGAATATATTGAAGCACAATTTAACTTCCATTGCTTCTTGTTTTTCTGTTTTGTCCTAAGGATTTTAATCTAAATATGTTAAAAGAGAGCATTGTTCACATTTTCAGTGCTTAGGTTTACAGTTAATATTAAAAGTCCATATCATTGATTAATCTTATTATCTTTGCTGATATTCTTTAAATGTGTGCTTTTTTTTCTCTAGGAAAAGTCAAATCAAGAACTTCTCTTGGCTCTGAAAATCCTTGACTGATAAAATGCAACAGAAAACTACACCAGTGGGTTAAGATTCAAGTGGTTTACATAAAAGGCACAAGTGTCCATCTATACCGAAGGAATGGTGTTTTGTACAGGAGCAAATATTTATGCTACATCAGTTGGTTAAGACTCAAGTAGTTCACATAAAAGGCACAAGTGTCCATCTGTGCCGAAGGAATGGTGTTTTGTACAGGAGCAAATATTTATGTACACTACAGTGTTTTCTTAGATGCTCTTGTTTTTAAAACATCTTATGTTTTGATTGTCTGATAGACTTTGTTATTTACAGTCTAGTGATGGGTTGTAATGTTTTTGGACTCAATTTGCTTTAATTTATGCACCTTTAAATAAATTTATTCTTTTATTGATTCCAAAGATCAGAATTTACATTGAATCTGTGGGACATAACATTTGTAGCTTTATGAAATTGTGGAATAATTTACACTACTCTCAGAAAATATGTACAGAAACTGTGGTTACTTTGTAAATTATGAAATTTTATTCACAGTTATTAGTCATATTGTAAAGGATGTGTCTGAGCACAGTATGAGAACTGCATAACGTGTGGACTCAGTCTTTATGCTGCTGCATGGAAGCTGTACAAATTTGACTTTATGTTGTCTAACGTAACATGCAACCGTTCATTTATAGTTACATTTAGACGGTGTTACAAAATTGTTTTTGTTATATATTGAACACATTATAGAAACAACATATATATTTTGTGTATATTTACCAAGCAAGTGGTACTTAATGTATTGTGTTAACCTCGAATTGTCTGTCTTCCAGCTAATGAAATTCTTTGGCTTGTGCAGCTAGACAGATATTGACAGCTCTGGTTGGTAGAAATGAATGACTACAGTAATATCAAAATGGGACAGTTTAAAAATGAATCACTGCCACTGGCCATGGCATCAGTACCTGTCTTCTCAAGACCAGTTTCCGGTACCAGCAACCTCTTTCAGAATCCTGCAATGTCTTCAGCATATGGCTTTAATATGGATGGCACCGTGGGCCACACACCCACCCTGTACAACCATCCAGCTTCACATCTTCCAAATGCCAACAAGATGAACTCACGACCACCAGATTTAGAACCTCACCACATGGGCCACAGTTTTCCTAAACCTCCGCCTCCAGTGCTCTACCACAACTTTACACCGCTCAGCTCATGTAACATTGTCACCACAAACAGCTTCTTTAATCTCAACACCCCATCTGATATGCCCAAACATTCCTTTGAAGAAGTGTTAAATCTTCCGCCAGTCTTTAATACAGACTCTTCCATGAATGCCCAAATGATGCTGCCTAAAACACAGTACCATGATCTAGTCAGTTCGGTTACATCAGAGAATAGGCATTATTTTCAGGACCCTGTGAATTCTTTTGTACAAAACCTGAACACCGTTCCTCATGATATACAAATGATCGAAGCAAGAAAAGAATCAAGAAGTTACAAAATAGATTCAAAAACAGTCAACCTAGTGCAAACAGACAGTGTTCAACTCAGTTCACTTAAGAATCATAGCCCTGTAAGTAATGACATAGACACAGACAGTTTGGTTGACAAGTCGGTTGTTGATGTGATGGCCAGTTCTAATAATATGTCTACAGTGTATGATAAGGGCATATACAGATGTGGATATTGTGAATCGAAATGCTCAAGCAATGAAACCCTTCTTAACCACCTCAGTACGCATACAAATGTCTTACCGTACCGTTGTGGCATTTGCGGTGTGGCTTTCATTGATGGCAACCAGCTGATGAGGCATGTTGAACAGTCACATGATGTGAAGCCTCCTTTTGCTTGCGGACTCTGCACGTCTGCGTTTCACCAGAATGAGGAGTTGAAAGAGCATATTGAGACTCATGATACAGCACCCAGCATTAATAAACCAAAACTACCTCCCATCTCGCTGGTTAAAGAGAAAAGAAAGAGTTTGGAAAGAGCAGATGAGAGCTTGAAACATGAGGACACAGAGATAGAAGCAGATGAAGATGATGACTCTGAAACAGAAAATGTTGATTCTTCCATCTTAGTGAATCCTGCGGCAAACACCATCATAATAAGTAAGGACACAAATTTCAGTCTGAGAAAGGGACCATCAAAGATAGTTATGGATGATGTTGATCTGAGTTCTGTATGCACTGTGATTATTGAGCCCTCCACGGCAGGAGGTATTAGGAAGAAGCATTTGTTTAAGTGCAACTATTGTGAAAAGGTGTGTAAAGATAAGGGCTCACTGGTGAGTCACGTCAGAACACACACCAAAGGAAGGCCATACGAGTGCAATGTTTGTTTAGCCAAATTCAAGCAATATGCTCATCTCAGTGATCACATGATGACCAAGCACACAAAAGACCGTCCATTTGTCTGTGATCGCTGCGCAAAAACTTTCAACAGGAAATCACATCTTCAAGATCACATCAGACTTCGACATACAGAAGACAAGCTCTATCATTGTTCTGAATGTAATGCTACATTTCAGAAAAGGACTGAATTCTCAGAGCACAAGAGAATCCATGGAAAACCGCCAAAGTACCAGTGTAACATGTGTCCCAGACAGTTTCGAAATGTCACGGACTATGAACGTCACCTTCGAAGTCACACAAAGGAAAAACGTTTTGAGTGTGAGGTTTGCCATTTGACGTTTGGCCTACTGGCTAATGCCAAGAAGCACATGGTAAAGCACAGTGAAGAAAGACCATTTAAATGCGAGGTCTGTCCTAAAGCCTACCATTTTGAACATGACTATAAGCGTCATAAACTCACTCATGTAAACAAGAAACCATTCCCTTGTACAGATTGTTATAAATCTTTTAAAAATGCTTCCTTGCTGAAGAAACATTGCAAAGAAGCACATATGAAATCTGAAGAAGACCCAACGAAGAAACCATTTAAATGCTTGACATGCAGAAAAAGGTTTAGAATTCAGTGGGATCTTGATCGTCATAGAAAGATTCATGCCAAGAAAAAACCGTTTCTTTGCCTGTACTGTTATAAATCATATGGAAGTGAACCCATGTTAGTGAAGCATGCCAAGGTACATGAAGGACAAGATTTACCACGGTATGACCATTCTAAAGATCTGATTGATGAATCACTGACTGACACAAATAGAAAGAAACGCGGACGTAAACCAAAGTTAAAAAATGAACCAGAAGCTACAAACAAAGCAGATGAGATTGTTTCCAGTGTTGATGAGAAACCAAAATTCAGAGGAAGACTTCCCAAACAGAAAATGCAAGTTCATAGTAAACATACTAGAGTATTGAAGCAGTCACTAAGACAGAAGAATAACCAGGCAACAGATGAGAAGTCAGCTCCCAGAATTAAGGTCACATTACGACGTAAACAGCTCCGTAAAAGAATATTCCATTGCCCTGTCTGTAACCAACCATTCTTGAATGAGACCATGCTTAAGAAACATTCCAGGGTTCACGAGGAGCAGGATGATGGTGACACAGAGGATGATAGTCAACAGTCTGTGTACCAAAGTGAAAGTACAGAAGACACAAGCCTGGTGTCATTTAATGAAAATGCTAATGATGCAGCCTCACTTAGGCAGTCATCACGGAGCAACACCAATGATCACTTGGATAATGAAAGAGCTGGAGATGTGGACAGTTCACGAAGTGAAGACACAACACGTGATGATGATACCACTGCTTCGAATAATAGCAGTGGATCACAATATGAAGACAACTCAGCTTCGGAATCAATAAGCATGAAAAACAAAATGGATATTTTTAAAAAGAAAACTGGTTTTCCTTTATTTAGACAGGTCAGTAGCTGATGTTTCTGAGAATTTCTTTTCCTCTTCTGCATGAAGGCTGTTAGTGAATAATGTTAGTTGCTTTTTTTTAAAGCTTCTTCAGTCTCTTATTTTTAAGCTCTGGTTTCTTTGGCAAAATTTAATATCACTGTGAATATGGCAAGTTTGTATAAACACTCAATTGCCCGTTATCTCCATCACTTCGACAGATGATGATTCCATTGTTCAGCGTGTTGAGTAGGTTACATGTTAGTTAGTCCATTGTCACCAGTGGCATTAAAGTCTATTATTGCCAGTGGCATTAGAGTGCATTTACACCGTTGGCATTATGTTGTGGTCACACCTGCTGAGTACATGCTCCTGGTAATCTCATGACATGTGGGAGGAGTGACTTAATTTTAAAAAGTGATAGGTCTAAAGCCAGCTGTTGACAATGTTTGAAAATAGGAAAACCTATCCATAACTGTGGTAAGAAAATGTATAGTATGTGTGAATTCTGATGCACACACACATGCATGCCCAGAGAGAAGGAGAGAGAGCGAGAGAACAATCTTCGCCATTTCTACAGGTTTCATACATTGGGTGAGATTTCCCTTGCAAACTAAGGGAAGAAACTGGAGCACTTAAGGTGATTCTATGTGCAGTTAAGATGATTCTTTGCAAACCTCAAGGGGTGTACAGGCAAAACGATTAGAAGATTGCACTGACAATGGCAGGAGTGTAGTCAAACAAGGGTTTGAAGTCTGTGCTTCCTCATTGGCTGCGAGAGGAAAAGACTGGCTACCTATTCATGCATTCAGGCCTGCAAAATGTGGTGGTCCTAACACTTCACATACCCGCAGCCGGTTCCTACTTCAGGACTGTCTCATCTCATAGCATTCGCAGTCCCATTTAATTTTGAGCATTCATGTACACATATGTAAATTTAAATGGACTGATATGAGGGAAAGCCTTTCTGAAATTGGAACCCTCGTAAAGAACAACACAAATATGAAAAATAATAAAATGGATATAAATTAAAACACTGAACATTGAAACAAGCATTGAAACATTTATTGTCAATTTATTATGTAGTTTAATTTATATTAATGTTATTATTATTCATATTTGTGAGGCTTTTGACATGGGTTTTAATTACAGAAATGTCAGACAGGTGTGTTGTATTTTATCTTACTTATCTTAGTTACCATAATACTATTTTCACCTATTATCCCGCAGTGATTCCTATTCTGTTTACCAGGCCTCAGGTCCTAGTCAGGTATGCATATGTATTTGTATTTAGGATTTTCTGCAGCATCTGTATGCACCATTTTGTTTTATTCTGTATTGTAATATCCTGCTGTAGTCTTAATCCTTCTTATCTAATATATCCTAACCAAATTGGTGCCCCTGGGGTTGACTGCTGATACACACTTTCTCATTGAGTAATGCAATATGTCCTTTAGTGGTAACAGGCCAGAAACTGGTCTACATGTAGTATTTTAGTTGACTATTTTTCTGTTTTCTAGTGTGTTCTCTAGTGAGTAAAGGACCTTTTTACTGACCTTTTTAATGCGTATTGAGCATGTGGTGCTAGGCCCATATTTGTATGGATTAACTGACACCCCAGGGGTGACGTGGTCTGTAACATGCTGTCCGCCTTCACCTCTCAAAACATTTCCTGATAACCATGTAAGACCCGGGAGTCCAGATCAGTTTTAACAATCCAGTCTGCCTCAGTGCAGATTCGAACCCATAGCAGACTTCTAACCATGAAACTCCCAGCATGTTCTCGGGCATCTATTATTTGTCCTTGTCTTCAGTCATAGCCCAACATATTAAACAATGTATTATTATGATCCATAATCAAACAAGCACAGTGGAAACAAGTGAGTTTTGTAAGACACAAGACCAGCAACATTTTAAATGCTGTCATTGCGGCAAAGATGTGCAGATATTCTTTCATGTTGTAAACATTTGAGGACCATGTTGCTTGCATTTATATTCATATGTACAAGTGTTATTATGTAAAGATGCCTAGCATATGTGCAAGCTTTTACATTCCGTGTATTGTTGCTAAAAGAGTTATGATTATGCTTTCATTACTGTATGCTATTTTCAGTTTCTTTCTTTGCATAATTTAACCAATGTACATTCGTAATATTTCATAATGCTATTAGTAATAATAATAATAATAATAATAATCAGACCTCATAGTAATTAAAGGTTATGTTATTTTGTGCAATGCTATGTATAATTATTTGTATTACGCTATATTATATATTGGTATGGTCGAGACAAGAAAACAGAGCTCATCCATGAATCTGGTGATCGTGTGAGAATGCGAAACATAACCGCCCACTCTTATCGGCATGGCACATGATGATGTTGATATTATAAAGCATCCTGGTGATTGCATGTTTGAGTCCTCAAGTTGGGATTGAAAAAACTGGGCTGAGGTCAACCCAAACTAAAATGGGTGCCAGAAAATGCTGTAGGAAGTACAGTTGGCCGTTACGATAGTGACCACATCACCCGTTAAGTGCAGATAGTGACTACATCACCCGTTAAGTGCAGATTGGTCTTTAATAATATACAAGCAGCAACATATACACAATAAGCCTCTAGGTGCAGAAAATTGTCCTTTACTACTTTTCATCATCATCATCATCATCATCATCATCATCTTATATTATGTCCTCGGCGGACTGTTGCTCTCATCCCTGCTCACTGAAAAGATTCTGGATTCTTTGCCACTTCTCGTCCCTCATGCCCAAAATGTCTGTGGTGCCCTAGGTCCATCTTCATGCTGGTTGAGACCTGCCTTTTCACCCAGGACCCAAGCCTACATCACTGTTCTTTCCCAGCCACTGTGAGGTTTATTACAGTCCAAGTGTTTCAGTTTCTGAGACGTGCTATTTAGAGCCAGTTTTCTTCAGTAATCAAATCTTGTCATTATTTTTCCTCTTCTGGATCAACAATATTCTAAGAACTTTCCTGGAACATTACAGTTCTAAAGCCTCGATTTTCTTCTTTATTGATTATGAAATGGCGCAAGACTGGCATCTAATTTTGCCAGAGGAAGATGCACGATTAAAACAATTGTACTTTATCTTGTTTGCTGGTGTTGTACTATGGACTCTTAATACTGTTTACCTTCTCCATTGTTAAAGCCAGTCTGTGACTGGTTTATTTTTAACAGTGCCCAATTTTGTTTTCAAAGTTCATGGCATTGCCAGTCTTTTCATTGTTGATTGTGACTTTTGATTGGCATGTACTTTTACTTTACTTACTATGGTATAAATATTGTGAACTGTTTTCTTCAATGGGGTAACTCATTTTAGTAAGAGTGTATGATGTTAATGTCAGTTGTAAATCTTATTGTTACCAGCAGGCAAGCCATCAGGGACTATTTTGTATTCAATTTTTGTACTTATAGAAATTACTCGACTTTGTTTATTGTTTTGATTTATATGAATCTGTTAACTGGGTTCTAGGCACAATTTAAACAGTGTTTTTAATATTGTATACAAGCCAATGCTCTGTTTTGACTTATTAGGGACCAAAATAATATTAAAATTAAGAAATTATCAAAATGTGGAACTGTTTTATTTTAGCTTGCAAATGCATTTTGGTTGCACAACAATAAATAATGTATTATATCTGATTAGTATTGTGATATATAGAAATGGCAGTGAACTGTTTAGTGAGAAATTACTAGTAGGCCGCAGAGATGAGATTCTATAGAAGAATACTGAGAACACAAGAGGTCAGTATGGCTGAATGGATAAGAGCACTTACTCTTGAACTTCTGGTGTGCTGATGCTGAGGTAGCAGGTTCAACCCCTACATCGGTCAGTTGGACTAAAATGTTGACTTTTCCTATTTGACTTGGGAATGTAAATTACAAGTACCTCAGAAGATGGAATGGGTTGGCTTGATGGCAAGGGAACCTTGTAATAGGGAAAGCTAGCTCCCTTCCCCCCCCCCCCCCCCCACAAACACATGCGCGCGTGCACACACACACACAGAGACAGACAGATATATATATATATATATATATTAGTCTAGCATAGACTACACTCAAGTTCAAAGGGAGCAAACAACATACAAAAGAAATTGAGAAGACCTTGGATGGATGCAAGCTGTTATGATGTCTTAGTTCATGAAGGGTGCTGTTTACTACTATCTAAAGTAGACAGTTTACATTCTTGAGGCATGTTATCAGATGGGGTCAACTAAACAAAATATCTAGACAGAAGGAAAGACAAAGGGCAAAAGTGTCGGGGGAGGACCAAGACTGAAGCTGCTGTACAGAATGACATCATGGAAAGAAGAAATATCTGTTTTCAAACTGATTACCCAGGTGGATTCTCACTGGTCGCAAGATCCACTCTGAAGACAGTGTCAGGCAGGGAGTTTGACAGTAATACACGCTTATATAGGTTCAGACACTTGACCAGGAGGGGAGTTTGACAGTAGTACACACTCATACAGGTCCAGACACTTGATCAGGAGGGGAGTTTGACAGAAGTACACGCTCATACAGGTCCAGACACTTGGTTTGAGCCACTCAGCTGAGGGATACGACTGAACGCCTCTAAGTTAAATCTCCCAGATGTGAGGGCCTGGCTGCTACTCACCTTCTACTCTTGGAGGTATGATGCTGAGCTGGCAGCATCTGCAGCCTACCTTTTTCCAGACATACTGGTCACCCTTTCCTCTGGAGAAAACACGGCAAGGCTGAGAGAGGGACCATGCTGCATGGGCAACACATGTTCTCTTAATCCAAGTCCAGGCATTTTACAACAGAATTCTAGCTCTAGTTCCAATCCACATTCTTTCATCTGTAAAGATGGCAAGGTGCCACTACTATCACCTCATGAGCCAGAAAGCCATGGACAAATCTGATCTCCCATGTTGCATGGATACTAAGACAATTGATGATTTATGAGGGAGAATCAATGTTAATCAGCATAAACCTATAAATGCTCAGACTCTCCCAGCACAAGTCAAAGGGTGTGGGTGTTGATTGTCAATGTGTGAGCTGTCTCTCAGACCCATCCTGGCCCACATTCATTGCCACCCGTCCCTCACTAGCTTCCCCACTCCAACAACTGGCATTGAGAATATCCATCAAAAGCTGTGTCACCATGCATGACAGTTAAGGTTAAAGGCCAGAGGATTGACTTGCACTGGGATTTCCCTGATCTGACTCAGTCTCTCTCTGCAGAACAGCAAGCCATCTGCCAAGACCATTATACGAAGCACAGACTCTGTAGCTCCGCGGGTCATTGCACTCTAGGGCACATTGAAAATAAACCTATCGCATTCAGAGCACAGCAGGTAGCTTGACCATTTCACCACAGGGATCACCACCATAAATGAAGCCTTTATTTATTGCCTGAAATATCTTCCTGTCAGTCTTCTGTGTTCCAGTGTAAGGTGCCCTTGAAGCTTTCTCATTTGTGTGCACATATACCAATATAGCTACAGATGAACAAAACCTAGCTTATAAGTACAGACATATGTGGAAGGTCATGGTTATATGTTTAAATAAAAAGTCAAAGAGTAGACCATGTGTTGAATGTATGAGTTTTTATTATAATTGAAAAGGGTTGACAGAGTAGTTTGTCAAAACACAGATCATCAACAAGTGTGTTGACTGCATTTTTTGTAATAGAACTGTGGTACATCTTTGGATGTCTGGGCGTTGTTCCTCCTGGTTCCTGTACATAAAGACAGTGTGGTTTTATTTATGTTGAATTGCAGGACCACAAGGTCTTTTTTTCTGTAACATCTTTTGGAAGAATCACAACACCTTTTGAAATAACGCAACACCTTTTGAAAGAGCTATACCTTGTGAAAGAACCGCAACACCTTTTGAAAGAACCAAAACACCTTTTGAAAGAACTGCAACACTTTTTGAAAGAGCCATAATACCTTTTGAAAGAACCACAACACCCTTTGAAAGAAATGCAACAAAGGGATGATGATAAGTGAAAGTTAATGTCATTGCTACTTCACACAAATGATAATGAAAGAAATAGCTTCATAAGTGAACCATAGGCTTTTGTTCAATAAGAATGTTTTTTCAGTCTCTCTTTAATCCTCTAGCTCAGCGGTTCTCAACTAGTGGGGAATTCCCCCCAAGGGGGGGGGGGGGGGGGGGGGGGAATTTTAGGGTTTCCAGGGGAGAATTAAGACTACAGATTGGCAGACTCAAAAATGACTTCAGGCACAATATCCTGGTTTTCTATTGAGCATTTTGTTTGATGAAGCACAATTTCTGGCATTCTGGTGTCGTGTATTAAGTGACAATTCTTTGAAATTTTAACTTATTTTGAATGCACCCTTTGAGGCTGACAACTTTTAAAGAGGAGAATTCTTGTTTTCTCCGCTGGAAAGGGAGGAATGACATTCTGACATATAGTGAAAGGGTGCATGGGCCAAAAAAGGTTGAGAACCACTGCTTTAGCTGTTTTGGTGTAGTGGCTGGTTTGCTGGTTCTTTTTATTTTTCTTCTGTTGCTCTTCCTCCCCCATTGGAGCATAGGTCCTCAAACCCACTTACTACAGGCAGTCCTGTCCTTTGCTATCTCATGCCCCATGTCCTCACCATATTGTTGATCTGTCTATAATTCTTTTCTCCATGTGCTTTTAGATCCTCACCTATTTCATTTGCCTTGTAGGTTCTAGAAAAGGGACTTTCTTTTTATATGACTCACAGGTTTTCTCAGTGTATGTATTATACAGCACCGGTGGTTTTTTCCTGAACTCTTGATTTACTGGTAATTGTTTAGTTCTCTGCGTGGGCTCCACATTGGTGATTCCTTCATCCCAGTTTTGTTCTTCTACAAGTGGAAGTTATTAACAGGAGTTTTATGAAAATTTTTTTTTTACAATAGGTCGAACAGGAAGATTTGTGTTTTATTTCTTAAGATAGTTCTCCTGCATGGCAATACACTTGGTCTACTTATCCACAAGCTTGTTGATGTCTACTAGGAAAAGTTTTTGGGTGTGGCCTGAATCCAATCTGGCACCACCTCCATTTCCTCATGGCCACCTGCAAACCTCTAACCTCCAGTGTTATTTCAAGGGTCCAAACAAGTGAAGTCTGATGGCATCAAATCTGGATGTTTTAAGACCTCAGCTTTCAGAGCACGTAGTGTATCCACTGTACGAGAATGAGCATTATTGGCACTCTCTCAGTTCTCCCACTGCACAGTTCATCAGTGACGAGACCACCATGGATGGATACAAATCGTAAGGAAAACGTCTTTAAAAAAGTTCACAAAGAGAACTGGTTACTCATGTCAGAAGAAGACGGTACATATTCTTTGGGCACGTCAAGAGAAGGAGAAAGCTGGAGTTCATCATGATGTCAGGTAATTTGGAGGGAAGGAGAGGCAGGGGGAGACTGAGAAAACAAATGCTAGACAGTCGGACATCATGACCTCGAGGAACATTGGTATCAGAAATGATTAGTGCTACGTGAGACAAGGCTGTGGACAGACATAATAACCAATGTCACATGGCATAGATTATAAGAAGATAAGAAGAACACTCGACATTCTTTTACTTTGAGGGGGCTTCAAATGAAAACCTCTAAAGTGTGATTAAAAATTACAATAACTATACCATTGTCTTGTAACCTATCAGTATTGTTGTTAAGGATATCAAGAGGGTTAAGCACGTGACATCACAGTGCAGATGAATACGATGATGTCATAAGGAAAATTAAAAAATGGCAGCCCCACTTTTGACATTCACCAAAGAGGAACATTGTTCTGTTATCTGTTTATTTTTATCAATGAAGGGATGAAATTCTTAGAAATTCATCGGTGAATGAAGGTACAGCATGCTGATACATGTTTGTCAGTCCAGCAAGTGTATGAGTGAAATAGAAAGTTTCAAAATCTTTCGGTCCGATGAAGAGGAGATACAGCAGGTGGTGCATGAGTGGTTACACATGTGACAAAGATAATTTGTTTTCTTCATGAATCCAATCACTTTAACAGTGCTGGAAGACTTGCATTGAACACATTGGTGACTACATCAAAAAATGATACATTTGTTCTTTACTTTTTTAGAATATATTCACACCATAACCAAACACATTTAAGGTTTTCATTTGAAGCTGCCCTGTATATTATTACAGTAAATTGACACCATTTAGTCACAATTAGCCTTGTTTCCATAGCTTGTTATAATTATTTATCACTTAGGACTATCTCATTGTTATTGCGGTTTTCATTATGCACTCATGTTTCTTCAGAAGTGTCTCAGTCTTTTTAATTGCATGTCTGTAGCTTAACATTACACATATCCTTTACTCTAAATTTACTAATCAGTATTACTTTCCTCCTAAAGTTATCTGTCTTTCTATTTCCTTTTTAATTGTAGGTATCCAGTTTAACATTACACATACCCTTTACTCTAAATTTACTGTTCAGTATTATTTCCCTCCTAAAAGTATCTCTGTCTTTCTTTTTCCTTTGTAATTGTAGGTATCCAGTTTAATATTACACATATCCTTTATTCTAAAAGTACTATTCAATGTCATTGTCCTCATTTATCTGTATGCCTCACATTTGCATTTATCTTATGTTATTGTGGACATTTTCTATTTTATTTGTGTATCTTTATTAACATTGAATATTCATCTATATAATTTTTCTGTTACTTACTGTATTGTTTCTTCTTCCATGTTTTACTAATGTGTTACATTTTACAGTTGTATATACTCACATTTAATGTAATTTTGTTTGTAAACTTAATACTATTTCACTATTACATTACATTTGCATTGTTATTACCAAAATCTGGTATGATCTGGATTTTATGTTATTATTGTTTTTACATCTGATTATTTTACGCATTACTGCTGGATGAACATTTGCACAGTTATTGCAATTTTTGCTGTGTGAATAATGTACAGCTCTGCCACCTGGTGGCACAGTGGCTAGAATTCTTGCCCACCAGTCTGCTGGTATGTTTTTCAATCTTCATATATGCCAGGATTACAAAACAATTTGTTTGCCAGTCCCCCAGATCGCCCCAGCCTAAATGTTCTGGGAGGTAAAATCAGTCAGTCTGATGTTGACCACACCTCCCATTGAGTGCCACTTGGTCTATACACACATAGAGCTAGCACCACGTACCCAGTATGCCTCTAGATGTAGAAAAGGCTCTTTTACTTTCTTGCTTTACCGCCACACATCCCCTGAGCACCAGGCTCAGATCTGTATTAAAGTATTAAAGTCATTTTAACCCAGCTAGTCTAGATGGCCGGCTCTATGGTGAAGGGATTGCGAACACAATCAAAACACAGCTCAGGGAAGTTTGGAAGTTGATTACCTTGCCTTGGTTTTCATACAATGGTATGAGTGCCGGTCGTGCAGAAGGCAGTGGCAAACTATTGAACGTATACTTGCCAAGAAATCACAAACAGAAAAAAATGCTGGGTTTGACTGCGACGTACTGTAAAGGATACACAATGAACTTTAATATACATGCACACATATACACATATGTTGTGTATGTGTGCAGGTAGGTAGAGAGATTGGTTAGATTAGTTTTAATGGATGGATAGACAGGCAAGACAGGTATAAGTAGAGAGAAAGAATGCTGTATCTTATTTTCCTCTACATCTTTGTATAGACAATTCATTGAGGAAGCAGATGATGATGAAATTATGTGAAGTGTTATACTGAAACATTCCATGAATAAAAGGTTCTTTGTTGTAGATCAACTTCTGTTTTCTTGCTTTGCATTTAAAAAAAAACGATTTTAGTATGATTTATTTCATGCCATGAAGACAATTTTAATTTTCTAAACATTAAATGAAATATTGTTTCGAGAGAAAATGACTATTCATATGTTTAACGTATAAGCACTGAGGGTTGAGTGAAATACAGAAGACATGTATTGAAAAAGTAGGCTGACTGCTATAGAGCTGATACTGGAGTCCAAATAAACACACAGTGTGACAAGGAAGCTCAACGAAAAGAAAATCACACAGACCCAGGAGATCGTTTTGACCAAAATCTGTATCAAGAAACATGAACACCAAAAACAGATACAGAATAGGAATACTTAAAAATGTCGGCACTGGAGTGGATGCATGTTTTGCAAGATGTGCAGCAGTATGATCACCCACGCCAGTTGGCGAGCTACTTGATGATTAAGGAGATATGCAGTGTTAAATATATTTAAAAAGTAATTGGTTTTACAAAAGATACACATTCGTTAATGTAGTTTCATGAAAAAATACACTTTGTTTAATATTGTTTGATCAAATAAAAAGATACCTGCAGGTTAATGTACTTTGTTTAAAAACAAGTCACATATTGTTTCATCTAATTTTATAGAAAGATACACACTGTTTCATTCAATTTTATTTGAAAACCAAAAATATGCTGCCTTCTAATAAAATATTGACAGCTTATGTTTGAAAGGAAGGATATAGGCATTTATTATTATTATTATTATTATTATTATTATTATTATTATTATTATTATTATGTGTCAAAATGTACACTTAAAAATATAATTTATGTATTGTAGGCATGTTAAAATATTAGAACTAAATGAACTGAACAAAGAATGTAGTAAGATGCGTGTTTTATTGTATGCATGTGTGATTTTTAATTAGAAAAAACAATGATTATCATTACATTAAATAAATATGCATGATGAAGACTGCACGTTGTCTTGCATTGTTTACTGCTCTCTTGTTAAATTTTCAGGAAATGCAACCTAAAGACAACATGTCATGGCAGGGCAGACCAGGACCTAAGCCTTGGTTGGCAGCTGGTTTAGGATCAAAGTTCCGACAGGCGGACAGTTAGAGCATTGCTTTGGTAATCCGGCAGCTTCTGCAGCTTGTCTTGTTCCAGATGTATTGGTGTTATCATTCCTCTGGAGTGAACTAGGCAGGCCAAGAGAGGGATCATGCTGCATGGGCAAAAAATTGTCTCTATATCTTAACCCTGGCTTTGTGCTAAGGAGAGGTATAACTCCATCCCTGGTCTTAACCGGTCTCGGAATAAAAGCGAGAGGTAGCAATTACAGGTTATATGTCCTTGTCAGTTGGCGTAGACATGGGGGGGGGGGGGGGGGTGGGGGTTGCCTCTGACGGTGGGAGACAGAGTGTCACTGATCGGCAACCGCCCGCCTCAAATTGGGTAGCCCCCGGCCAATTTGGTTGCTGATCTGCCACAGCCTGCCTGAATCAATGGGTGCTTGGGGCTAGGACAAAATCTGAATCAAAGGCTGTAAAACTAATGCACCAGGTAATACTAAAAAGAAAAATAGAAACCTCAAGCTACGGCTTGCAACCTGGAATGTAAGAACCATGTGTCCAGGATTTTCCACTGACCTGACGAATATTGATGACGTGAGAAAAACGGCTGTGATTGATGCCGAACTCAAATCGTCTTAACATAGATATTGCTGGCCTGCAGGAGACTCGCCTCGCTGAGGAAGGGTTACTCAGGGAAAACAATTACACCTTTTTTTTCTTTTGGAAGGGCAGAGGGCAGGCAGAAAAGGGCAACACGGTGTGGGCTTTGCAGTGAAGAATTCGCTACTGTGAATGATTGCAATTCCAGCAGGAGGTAATGCAAGACTATTATCCCTGCGCTTGGCAACCTCTTGTGGTTTTGCCACCATTATCACTGAATATGCACCGACACTCGATTCCTCTGATGGTGTGAAGGATTCGTTCTATGAGTAGACTGTGATAAAGGCAGTAAGGCAGTTTCAAAATCCGACTACATTTATATGCTCGGTGATTTCAATGCTCGTGTGGGCAAGGACTCGAGTTCATGGCCAGTGTGCCTTGGAAATTACAACATCGGTCGCATGAGTGATAATGGGCAAAGGCTACTGGAGCATTGCACCAGTAATGACATATGTATTACAAACTCCTTTTGTAAAACACAAGTGCTGCACAAGGTCACATGGAAACATCCAAGATCCCGTCATTGGCATCAGCTGGACTTCATCTTCACACGGAGACAACATCGGAACCAAACATCATTAACTGGAAATTACCACAGTGCCGACTGTGATACAGATCATTCTTTGGTTGTTGCAAGGGTTAGACTGAGACCAAAGAGAATCTACACAGCTAAACACAAATATAGCCCCAGGATTAATATTATTAACACCCACGATCCTGATAAGTGCTTTGAGTTCCAACAGCAGCTTGAAGACGCTTTCACTGATACATCAGCGACGCAGAGGTGTTTCCAAGACACCAGGGCCAGGTTATATACTGGCCAAGACCTACTAACACGTCCTAGTCGTGCGTCCTGGGCAACAGGTCCCTTCCCGGTCCTGGCTAACGTAGTAGGATCGCTGATTCTTCCGAAGTCGGAGAGTATCTGCCTGCGCGACGAGGAACCACCAGTCTGCACATCAATAAGCCAGACATGGGACATCGGATACTTACGCAAACCTTAGTCCTGTATGACATCACACTGATGTTGGACAACATGATGTCTTCATCCGACATACAGGACTTCACGCTGGAGTTCACAGCCAGCAAACGCAAGCAAGCAAGCACAGATACATCAGAAAGTGAAAAGTGGGGTAAACTTAACAAACTCTATAAAACTGCGTTAGGGGTTTACGGCACTGTGGATGATAAGAGCCAGGACTGGTTTGTGGCAAACAGTCGGACACTGCAGCCCTTGATTGATAAAAAGAAGATAGCTCTCTTAAGAAACAAGGAAAGAACAATGCGTAACACTCAGTGAGCTGAAGCAAGCTAGGAAGGATGTGCAAAAGGCTGCCAGGCAGTGTGCAAATGACTATTGAATCAAGTTATGTGAGTCCATTCAAAATGCAAGTGATAAGGGGAACATCAGAAGCATGTATGAAGGGATAAAGAAAGCCTGTGGTCCAGTGATCAAAAGAAGTGCACCACTGAAAGCCTTGACTGGAGAAATAATTACTGATAAGAAACAGCAGATGGATAGATGGGTAGAGCACTATTTGGAGCTTTACTCAAGTGAGACCAAACTATCGGATGATGTCATAGAGGCCCTGCCAACTCTTGACCACCTGGACACACTTCCCACCGTAACAGAAGTTAAGTGTGCTATAAATGAACTTGCATCTGGCAAGGCTACAGGTAAGGATGGGTTTCTAATAGAGGTTATCAGGAGTGGGCAAGACACACTCACTCTACAGATCCACCAGCTAACAGAGCTATGCTGGCGAGAAGGACATGTCCCACAGAATTTCAAAGATTCAAGCATCATAACATTGTACAAGAACAAGGGCGATCGGAGCGACTGTAACAACTATAGGTGTATTTCACTTCTGAGTATTGTTGGGAAAGTATTTGCTAGAATTGTTCTGCGCATACTTCAAGTCCTGGGAGATCAATTCTACCCCGAATCACAGTGCGGCTTCCGATAAAATCGGTCTACCATTGATATGATATACTCATTGCGACAAATGCAAGAAAAATGACGTGAACATAATCAGCCACTGTTTATTGCCTTCATCGACCTCACAAAGACATTTGATTTGGTCAGTCGTGAGGGTCTGTTCAAGGCACTAAAAAAATTTGGCTGCTCGACAACTCTTCTGTCCATTGTGGAATCGTTCCACACAGGCATGAAGGGTATAATCAAGTTTGATGGTGCTACTTCAGAAGAGTTTGAAATCAAGAGTGGGGTTAAGCAAGGTTGTGTACTAATTCCCACCCTCTTTGGAATATACTTCTCACTTCTACTGAAATATGCCTTTCGTGATCAGGATGGTGGTATACACATTCACTCACGCTCAGATGGCGGCCTCTATAATGCTCAAATTTTGAAGGCCAAGACCAAAATTAGGAGGGTAGTGATCAGGGAGACGTAAGATGGTACGTGATGGTAAAAATGACAACGTGTTCACATGCATCCACTGTGGACGAACATTTACAGCGCAAACTGGCCTTATCAGTCACATTCGCCACCGCCATGGGTTGTAGTTATTAAGCCTTTTTGAAGCACAATGTAACAAACTATCGTCTGTCAAGACGGCAAGGTGCCAGTAATAGTGTTAACTTTTCATACGCATTATTTTTGCTTGATGTCCTTCCAGTATTGAAACAAAACTCATTCAGGCTGCAAAAACAGTACATTTGCATAAACAATAAACAATTTGATGTCAGTGCACCCACACACAGCCAGAGAAAAGCCGTAGGGTAGATACATTACAACATGGTATAACAGTCATCCTTGCTGCAACGGCTCAATATTGGTGTTGGTGCGGTAGATCTGACAGTATGTGGAGTAATATTCTAACTGCTTCTACTCTAATTATAGTGAGCAGTAAGAGTGATGCCCGCTCCGTGGCAAAGGGTTTACGGACACGGTTCGTGATCCCGCATACCCGGGTTCGAAACACAGCTGCGCACGATTTGGCAGCAGACTGCGTTGAGTTGGTTTTTTTACGAATTGGTATGGGTACTGGTCGTTCGGAAAGCAATGGCAAACTACTGAACGTAAACTTGCCAAAAAATCACAATTGCTGGTGTTGACTGCAACGTCCTGTAAAGGATATGAAACTAGCTTTAGTAAGAGTGATACCCTAACCTGCACGGTCGTGGTGACTGTACTAGCCAGGCGGCCTTAATTCCTTAGGCTCAAACCCCCTGTCCACAAGGTACTATAGGAAATAGATGACAGTAAGAGTGATACCACATATTTTTAGATCTCTCCAGTCTACATACCCTGTGTATGAGGTTATGTTGTTATACTAATCACGCTACTTGGCCTATTTATAAAGTACAACCCTACATATTTGCACATCATTATTCTTTGATTTATTTGATCCCAATTCACCACGATCGAACAATACTGTCACCGCTCATGCGTTGTAGACACACAAATCGTGGACTGCACCTATATTCACGCTCTGTTTATCATGATATCTTCACATTATTTCTTCTCCTTTTGTTGTTCCGTCGAAAAAGATTTCGGCTGAAACGTCCGCCCGTATCTGTGTGCGTTTTCCAATCGTATAAAATATGTTTGGCATCATCATCATCATCATCATCATCATCATCATCATCATCATCATCATCATCATCATCATCATCATCATCATCATCAAGTGCCATACAGACTAGCGCAGGCGTTCATGACTCCCCAGAGATCTCGGTCTTTGGTTTTCTGGATTAACTCTGCCGTTGATATTCCTTCATGCCACAGTCGCAATCCACCCAGCATCATTTCTCTTGGTCTGCCTCTGCCTCTCTTCCCCTCGATCTTTCCAGTTGTCACGATGCCTCTCTTCTCATCACATGACCCCCCCCCCCCCAAATTAAAAAAAACAAAAAACTGCCTCTTTCTAATTGTTGTATATAATTTTCTAGTTTCAATAGCCTGTTTCAGGCAGTCGTTGTTA
This sequence comes from Cepaea hortensis, assembly GCA_963921405.1. Lineage (NCBI taxonomy): Eukaryota > Metazoa > Mollusca > Gastropoda > Stylommatophora > Helicidae > Cepaea > Cepaea hortensis. The sequence continues at coordinate 24,589,465 of OY992881.1, read as the reverse complement.
GTTACACTGGCAGTCCAAGGAATTCGTAACATTCGTCTCAGGAACCACATCTCTGTTGCTTCCAATCTCTTCCTAATTTGTCCATTTACATTCCAAGATTCACTGCCGTACAGCAAAACAGGTTCTATATAGCACCTCAGCGCTCTCTTTCTTACACTTAATGATAGTGACTTATTACATGAGATATTTCTCATTTTCTGAAATTCAGCCGTTGATTTGCCCCATTCTGCTCTTAATCTCTGTTTGAAAAAACAAACAAACAAACAAACAAATAATACAAATAACCATGAAACATATGAATACATAAAATAAAATTAGAAAATTATGCAGTAAGGCAAAAGAAGTATGTTAAAGTTAAAGTTAGTTCCATATTCTTTACAGGACGTTGCAGTCAACTCCAGCATTGTTTTTGGCTGTTTGTGATCTCTTGGGAAGCTTACGTTAAGTAGTTAGCCAATGCCGATCTCCCTGGTCTAGAGGTTACACGACTTTCTCCGTAATCTCATATACTCTCGTAAGTAACGTGACGTTGCGCGAGAATCGGTAGCGGTTCTCTCCCGGTCGGTAACCTTACGGGATATGTGAGCCGGTCGCTCAGAAAGCTATGGCAAACAACTAAGCGTAATCTTGCCAAGAAATCAACAATCAGCTGAAAGATGCTAATGTTGACAGCGATGTCCTGTAAAGGATATGCGAAAAAAAAGTTAGCCATTGCTTTCTGAACGACCGGCATTCATCCACCATTTTTCTAAAAAAAAAAAAAAACCGACGCACGGCACATCGCCCGCAGCGTTGTTTCGTACGCGGTATGCGGAATTACGAACTGCGTCCTAACTTCTTCGCCACGGCGCTGACAAAAGAAGTATGGCTCGAGGAACATTGCCAGAAAATTTAAAAGTAAACACAATACTAGAAATACCAAATATGAAATTAAGAATCAACATAGCTGACACTCGGGACATTTTCACACGTGCTCTGTCCCCTTATTCTGTAGCCAATGAGGAGTCCCCGTGCTGATAGTACCAAATTAATGTGCACAAGAATTAATGGCTTCACTAACAACAGAAAACACACATCAACGGATTGCCAGAAAACCAACTAAGAAAAAATCATAATGGAGAAGGTCTAGATTTTAATGCTTAGAATATGTGAAAGATCTTTGTAACGATAACCTCAAGGAACATATTTATTTATTTATTTTGTTTTTGCGCTTGCTCACTGTTAATTCATGCGTAGTCCATATACACTATATACTACTACTAGTGCTGGACTGAATTTTGCGTGTGGATTATATTTCCCTATTAACAGTGTCCCTCGCCATCAGGCGATCCCACTCCTACTTCAGAGGTACTTGTATTTTGTAAATCACGTCCCCTAGTCAAGGACGACAGGTCAACATTTTTGTCCAACCCTCGAGTGTAGGGGTTGAACCCCTAACCTCGGCATCAGCACACCGGATGTATAAGAACACACGATCTTATCCATTCGGCCATGCTGACCTACGAGGAACAGAATGATATTCCATATGATAATATTTAAAAAGTTAGTTGCATATCCTTTACAGGACATCGCAGTCAACTCCAACATTTTTTGGCTGTTTGTGATTTCTTAGCAAGATTACGTTTATTAGTTTACCACTGCTTTCTGAACGACCAGCACTCATGTCACTGTATGAAAACTAGCGCAAGGCGGTCTGCGATTTACACTGGCAACACCTTCGCCATAGCGCCGGCCAAGTAATAAAGAAACCACCAATTTTTAAGATGGAAGTTCAGAATGCTCTCAGCAAGATTATCACAGGCTACACAAACATATCTACAACTAAACATATATATATATATATATATATATATATATATATATATATATATATATATATATATATATATATATATATATATATATATATATATATATATATATATATATATAATATTAATATATATATTTAACAGGTACAGAAAAGAGAAGTAAATATCTGGACGGCTTGGACATATGGTATGGTCGAGACAAGAAAACCGAGTTGATCGTGTGAGATGGCGAAACATGACCGCCCACGCTTATCGGCATTGCGCATGATGTGATGTTACATGTATATATAGTATATACCAGACACTGCAGGCATTGCGAACAGCCAGAAATAGAGTACAACAGATGGCAAGAAGATGTGCGAACAGGTACTGGCTACAGCTCTCTGCTCAAATTCAAACTTAAGCAGACACTAGAAATATAAGAGGAATGTACGAGGGGATCAAGCAAGCTGTCGGTCCATCAAAAAATAAGATGGCCCCTTTACGATCAATTGAGGGGGTAATCATAAAAGATCGAGCGAAACAAATGGATCGCTGGGTAGAACACTACTCAGAGCTATACTCAGTGGATAACACTGTCAGCGAAGAAGCTCTGGAAGCCATCGATCAACAGTCTGCCATGCATGCCCTGGATAACGAACCTTGCCTCACAGAAATCAGCGAAGCACTAGACTCTCTCAAATCCGGCAAGGCACCTGGAAAAGATAGTATTCCACCTGAAATTTTAAAATGTAGCAAAGAAACAATCATCCCAGAACTATGCAATATTTCAGCTCTGCTGGAGAGAAAAATCAATACCACAAGATATGAAAGACGCAAACATCGTTACCCTTTATAAAAACAAAGGCGACAGAAGCGACTGCAACAACTATCGCGGCATTTCCCTACTCAGCATTACAGGCAAGATTTTTGCCAGAGTAATCCTTAAAAGATTACACATTCTTGCTGAAAGAATCTACCCCGAATCGCAGTGCGGATTTAGACCCAACAGGTCCACCATCGATATGATTTTCTCACTCCGGCAGCTCCAAGAGAAGTGCAGAGAACAGAGGAAGCCATTATATATTGCCTTCATCGACCTCACAAAGGCATTTGACCTCGTGAGCAGAAGCGGCCTTTTTAAGGTCCTTGAAAAGGTTGGATGTCCACCCACCCTTCTTAGTCTCGCGAAATCGTTCCACGAAAACACGCAGGGGACCATTTTATTTGACGGCTCAACATCCCAGTCATTCAGCATCAGCAGCGGAGTAAAGCAGGGCTGCGTGCTTGCTCCTACACTCTTTGGTATCTTCTTCGCTGTTCTCTTAAGGCAGGCATTTGGGTCTGCCACTGAAGGCATATACCTCCACACAAGATCTGATGGCAAACTTTTTAACCCATCAAGACTCAAGGCAAAGACCAAAATAAGATCAAGATGTGTAAGAGAACTACTTTTTGCAGATGATGCAGCACTGACTACTCATACAGCAGAAGATCTCCAAAGGCTCATAGATCGTTTTGCAGCCGCCTGCAAAGACTTTGGGCTCACCATTAGCCTAAATAAAACACAGATGATGGAACAAGACGCTGGTGCGATCCCGTCAATCAAAATTGCTAATTACGAATTGAAGGTCGTCCACGATTTTGTGTATTTGGGGTCAACAATATCAGATAATCTTTCATTAGAGACCGAAATCGACAGACGCATTGGAAAGGCAGCCACAACATTTTCCAGGCTAGCTAAAAGAGTTTGGGAGAATAATAGACTAACAGAGCGTACATAAGCTCAAGTATATAAAGCTTGTGTTGTTAGCACACTACTCTATGGGTCTGAATCCTGGACCTTGTACTCAAGACAGGAAAGGAAGTTGAATTCCTTCCATATGAGATGTCTGAGACGTATCCTGGGCATAACATGGAAAGACCACATAACAAACCAACAGGTGCTTGAACGAGCAAATATTACCACAGTGCACACCCTCAAGCAGAGACGCCTCCGGTGGCTGGGCCACGTATCTCGAATGGAGGATGAACGTATTCCCAAGGATCTCCTTTACGGAGAACTAGCCACAGGAAAGAGGCCAACCGGAAGACCCCAAATGCGATATAGGGATGTGTGTAAACAAGATATGAAAACAATTGGAATAGATCCAGACACGTGGGAGAGAGTTGCAACAGACAGATGCTCCTGGTGAAGAGATGTACGAAACGGACTGGTGCTCTTTGAGCGCAATCTGATCCAACAAACTGAGGATAGGCGGCACAGGCTCAAAGCGCAGTCACTTACTGCGGGACTTGCCTCGTCTTACAGATGCGGAAACTGTGACAGAGATTGTCACTCTCGCATTGGACTATACAGTCACCAGCGGTGCTGCCAGGTACCTCCCAAGCGGCACAACTCTATTGTCCTTCAGGACTGAAAGAGGCCTACTACTACTACTATATACCAGACAAGACAAGGTCACGCAGAATATTTCCCAAAACACATCACAACAAACGCATTACAAATAAATTGAAATCATCAACTACAATAACAAGCAAAATAAAAGAATGCATCAAAAAATAGAAGGAAGAAAAAATGAAGAGATGTCTTGACATGACGCATTACTCCTGAGGGGTGATTTATAGATTACGCTGGCTGCACCCTCCAGCGTGCGGCTTGAGTTGATAAATATCCCGTTTTCAGTGAAGATACATCGACAAACCCATTCAACCAATCAGTACCGGGCTGACAATGAAGGTTGGATGCAATAGATCTCTGTTGTTTTGTTTGGTTAAGTGTCACTTTCAATGGACGCGGATATTTTCGTAAGTGTTCCAGTCTCCCTTAACTGATTCAGTGTGGAAGGATAATATATCGCCAAATGTGACCTCCTCTTTGGACAGAAGGACGATATATCGTCATATTAGGATCATCGTGGTATTTATTTTGTTTCGCGAGCATTCTGCAATTTGAATGCTCAGTGAACGGACATCTTATATATAAATTAGGATGTCCGTATCTCTGTCCGTATCTCTGTCTGTATGTCTGTCTGTATGTATGGCCTTTATTTGTTCGCGAACGGCCCATCCGATTGAGATGAAATTTTCTACACGCCTTCCTTTCATTCCAGAGCTGTCAACTGTGATATTTTGTTAGTGTGAAATCGCCTGCTTACTCAGTATTATTTCATTTTTCATTTTTCATCATAATTTCATATATCTCAGGGGACCTAACTCTGTAAAAGTTATTTCAAGGGGCATAACTTTTCTGTATAACTTATAGTCATATTGTGGCATCGTTTTCAAAGATTTATAAACTCTTTGTCCATAGTTATGTACCGGCATATGAGTTATAATAAATAATGATACAATCTGTAAGGCATTTTCAAAGTTTTCATAAAAATGATGCACAATGCATAACATTGTAACTCATCTTTTTTTGCTTAAGAAGTTACTGTAGTCATGCAGGTGATTAGAAAGAGTTTTCATTAAAAATAATGGATGGTGTGTGGTAGAACGTTCTTTTAAGTTACATTTTTTGTTGTTGTATGAATTTAATGAAGCCGGACAGGGTCAGGCAGACAGATAGACAGACAGACAGACAGATAGACAGTCGGGAACAGGAACTTATATGACTACTTACATAAATTAAATGAGATGCTTCACACCAGGAGCTGGGCGATGTCGGGCCGGGTCAGACAGACAGACAGACAGACAGACAGACAGATAGTCGGTAACGGGAACGGGAACTTATATGACTACTTATATGAATTAAATGAGATGCTTCCCACCAGGGACTGGGCGAAGCCGGGCAGGGTCAGCTAGTCTTATATATAAATTAGGATGTGCGTATCTCTGTCTGTATGTATGTATGGCCTTTATTTGTTCGCGAACGGCCCATCCGATTGAGATGAAATTTTCTACACGCCTTCCTTTCATTCCAGAGCTGTCAACTGTGATATTTTGTTAGTGTGAAATCGCCTGCTTACTCAGTATTATTTCATTTTTCATTTTTCATCATAATTTCATATATCTCAGGGGACCTAACTCTGTAAAAGTTATTTCAAGGGGCATAACTTTTCTGTATAACTTATAGTCATATTGTGGCATCGTTTTCAAAGATTTATAAACTCTTTGTCCATAGTTATGTACCGGCATATGAGTTATAATAAATAATGATACAATCTGTAAGGCATTTTCAAAGTTTTCATAAAAATGATGCACAATGCATAACATTGTAACTCATCTTTTTTTGCTTAAGAAGTTACTGTAGTCATGCAGGTGATTAGAAAGAGTTTTCATTAAAAATAATGGATGGTGTGTGGTAGAACGTTCTTTTAAGTTACATTTTTTGTTGTTGTATGAATTTAATGAAGCCGGACAGGGTCAGGCAGACAGATAGACAGACAGACAGACAGATAGACAGTCGGGAACAGGAACTTATATGACTACTTATATAAATTAAATGAGATGCTTCACACCAGGAGCTGGGCGATGTCGGGCCGGGTCAGACAGACAGATAGACAGACAGACAGACAGATAGTCGGTAACGGGAACGGGAACTTATATGACTACTTATATGAATTAAATGAGATGCTTCCCACCAGGGACTGGGCGAAGCCGGGCAGGGTCAGCTAGTTATATTATAAAAAATACTAATTCATTTGAGTGCGCACCATTGATCCAAACCTACATTTTGTTTAGCACTGAATCGGTTTAAGTACACATGATAACTCCAGCACAGAGCACTAACTTTGTGATACCGGGGAGGACCGAAATGTATATTCCAGAATCACACATGCTGTAATTCTTTTTTGTGAGTGGGTTTTCTCAATTGTGACATGTAACCTGGGTAGCAATCTTCTCCTTTCGCCTTGTATTCCGCATCGGTGCAGTTGCCCTCAAACAGCTTACTCCAAGTGTTGTAACCTTAAGCTACATACTCACATCTTTTTTAGCTAAGCTTTCATTTACCGGTAGTGAATTTGAATAACGAAGACACAAACAATAGATTGCACGATTTATTTCCTGGCATATTTCGCTGCATCTCGTTGGGTACATACTGCAGAAATTATACAACATAAAGTAAAATGACCAGATTAATCCTTCAAGCTGAAATATACACACTTTGCACAGTAACGTCAGTTGTCCACCACGGTAATTTTAAACTGACTATCGAGTCTTTCTGTTTGCACAAATCTGGCCTATGTAGATTAATCATGATGGCTTCTGCAAACTTTAACAAGCTACTATTTTGTGTATTGAGACGCATAAAAACATTTCTCTATCTATGGCACACGAACACAGTGAAGTGTTGCCGTTCCTAGATATTCCAATGAGACGTAGAGCACACGGCATAATTCAAAGATCGGCGTACCGCAAAGTAACACGGACTGGCCAATACTTAAATTTTCAGAGCTTCGCACCTGTCCAGTACAAACGGGGCTTAGTACGGACCCTGTTTGACCGTGCCAGGACGATACGCAACCAGGACACACTGACAGCGGAATTTGAAACTCTGAAGAATGGTTTACACTTGAATGGGTACTCCACAGGATTTATAAAGCGCCACTGTCAACAGCCGAAAACAAAACCCGACGAAACTTCAGTCCCTAAACTCAAGGTATTTATCAAGTTAACCTTTCGATGGGATGACGTAATGCAACGTCAACAGGACCGACCCATTACAGCAGTCGGCCGAACATTCTGTACTACAACTCCAGTTATTAGGTACAGAGCCACACCTATTTCCACCCCAGCAGTAAAAGAATCTGTCCCTCTGTAAGCAAAATTCAATTACATTTACCGATTCACATGCAGGTGCCAGTCTACCTACATCGGCAGAACAGAGCGGCAGTTAAACAACAGGGTGGTCGAACACATACCCAACTGGATTGACAAGATACTATACACAGGTGATGGGAACACGGCCAGGCCGACACAATACAAACCTCCTGCATCATCGATTGCACTGCACGTTTTGGAAACCGGTCATGTGATTGATAGAGATAATGCGTTTCGCGTATTGTTCAATACACAAACTAGTCGCTTGTTAAAGTTGACAGAAGCCATCATGATTAATCTACATAGGCCAGTTTTGTGCAAACAGAAAGATATGATCGTGAGTTTAAAATTACCATGGTAGACAATTGAAATTATTGTGCGCACATGCGTATATTTCAGCTTGAAAGATTTTTCTAGTTATTTTACTTTATGTTGTGTGATTTATGCAGTATGTACCTAACGAGATGCAGCGAAATATGCCAGAAAATAAATCGTGCAATCTATTGTTTTTGTCTTCGTTTTTCAAAAAGCTTTCATTTGTTCTTGTATTTTTACATATTCACAACTTTTGTAGCTAAGCTATAATTTGTTGTTGTATTTTCACATAATCACATCTTGTTAAATTAAACGTTTATTTGTTGCTGTATTTTAACATAGAGTTCAGCGTGGTTGAGAAGACGTTGTAACCTTCAGTCAAAAAATCACATCTTTTGTAGCTAAGCTTTCATTTGTTGCTGTATTTTCACATACTCATATCTTGTGTAGCTAAGCTTTCATTTGTTGTTATATTTTCACATCTTGTGTAGCTAAGCTTTCATTTGTTGTTATATTTTCACATACTCATATCTTGTGTAGCTAAGCTTTCATTTATTGTTATATTTTCACATACTCACATCTTGTGCAGCTAAGCTTTCATTTGTTGTTATATTTTCACATACTCACACCTTGTGTAGCTAAGCTTGTATTTGTTGTTATATTTTCACATACTCACATTTTTTGTAGCTAAGCTTTCATTTGTTGTTATATTTTCACATACTCACATCTTGTGTAGCTAAGCTTTCATTTGTTGTTATATTTTCACATACTCACACCTTATGTAGCTAAGCTTTTATTGTTGTTATATTTTCACATACTCACACCTTGTGTAGCTAAGCTTTCATTTGTTGTCATATTTTCACATACTCACATCTTGTGTAGCTAAGCTTTCATTTGTTGTTATATTTTCACATAGTCACATCTTGTGTAGCTAAGCTTTTATTTGTTGTTATATTTTCACATACTCACACCTTGTGTAGCTAAGCTTGTACTTGTTGTTATATTTTCACATACTCACATTTTTTGTAGCTAAGCTTTCATTTGTTGTTATATTTTCACATACTCACACCTTGTGTAGCTAAGCTTTCATTTGTTGTTATATTTTCACATACTCACACCTTGTGTAGCTAAGCTTTCATTTGTTGTTATATTTTCACATACTCACATCTTGTGTAGCTAAGCTTTCTTTTGTTGTTACATTTTCACATACTCACATCTTGTGTAGCTAAGCTTTCATTTGTTGTTATATTTTCACATACTAACATCTTGTGTAACTAAGCTTTCATTTGTTGTTATATTTTCACATACTCACACCTTGTGTAGCTAAGCTTTCATTTGTTGTTTTATTTTCACATACTCACACCTTGTGTAGCTAAGCTTCCATTTGTTGTTATATTTTCACATAGTCACATCTTGTGTAGCTAAGCTTTTATTTGTTGTTATATTTTCACATACTCACACCTTGTGTAGCTAAGCTTGTATTTGTTGTTATATTTTCACATACTCACATTATTTGTAGCTAAGCTTTCATTTGTTGTTATATTTTCACATACTCACACCTTGTGTAGATAAGCTTTCATTTGTTGTTATATTTTCACATACTCACACCTTGTGTAGCTAAGCTTTCATTTGTTGTTATATTTTCACATACTCACATCTTGTGTAGCTAAGCTTTCATTTGTTGTTATATTTTCACATACTCATATCTTGTGTAGCTAAGCTTTCATTTGTTGTTATATTTTCACATACTCACATCTTGTGTAGCTAAGCTTTCATTTGTTGTTATATTTTCACATACTCACTGCTTGTGTAGCTAAGTTTTTATTTGTTGTTATATTTTCACATACTCACATCTTGTGTAGCTAAGCTTTCATTTGTTGTTATATTTTCACATACTCACACCTTGTGTAGCTAAGCTTTCATTTTTTGTTATATTTTCACATACTCACATCTTGTGTAGCTAAGCTATAATTTGTTGTTATATTTTCACATACTCATATCTTGTGTAGCTAAGCTTTAATTTGTTGTTATATTTTCACATACCCACACCTTGTGTAGCTAAGCTTTCACTTGTTGTTATATTTTCACATACTCACACCTTGTGTAGCTAAGCTTTCATTTGTTGTTATATTTTCACATACTCACATCTTGTGTAGCTAAGCTTTCATTTGTTGTTATATTTTCACATACTCACATCTTGTGTAGCTAAGCTTTCATTTGTTGTTATATTTTCACATACTCACACCTTGTGTAGCTAAGCTTTCATTTGTTGTTATATTTTCACATACTCACATTTTTTGTAGCTAAGCTTTCATTTGTTGTTATATTTTCACATACTCACATCTTGTGTAGCTAAGCTTTTATTGTTGTTATATTTTCACATACTCACATCTTGTGTAGCTAAGCTTTTATTTGTTGTTATATTTTCATATACTCACATCTTATGTAGCAAAGTTTTCATTCGTTGTGGTATTTTCACATTTTCACATCTTTTGTAACTAAATTTTCATTTGTTGCTGTATTTTCAAATAGAGTTCAGCGTGTATGATCACATATTCACAATTGTAACTTTCAGCTACATACTTACATCTTTTGTAGGTAAGCTTTCATTTGTTGCTGTATTTTCATATACTCACATCTTTGTAGCAAAGCTTTAATTTGTTGCGTTATTTTCACATACTGACATTTATTTTGTAGTAAAGCTTTAATTTGTTGTTGTATTTTCACATACTCACATCTTTTGTAGCTAAGCTTTCATTATTTTTTTTTTTTTTTTTAAATATACTCGCATCTTTTGTAGCTAAGTTTTCATTTGTTGCTGTATTTTCACAGAGTTCAGCGCGGCGAAGGAGACGTTATAACCTGTAGCCACGCACTCACACTTTTTTGTAGCAAAGCTTTCATTTTTACTCATATCTTTTGTAATTAAATTTTCATTTTTTGTTGTATTTTCACATATAATTCAGCGTGGCTGAGAGGTTTCACGCTCTGACACTTTCTCTTCTGACTGCGACGGAGTGGGTTTGTTCCACACGCGGGTCAGTTGCAATTAAATATTGATTTATAATTAAAAAAGCAATGGCAAACTGCTGGATGTAAAATTGCCTAGTAAATAGCCAACAATCACCAGGGACCAGATGTGATTGCAACGTCATGTAAAGGACATGCAGTTTTATGTTATTTTTAATTTTAACATGCGATTTTGTTCTTGTTACATTTTGCATATGTCATTGTAACATTTTCATTTCCCCCACTGTAATATCTCCCTCGCGCTTTGAAGCTACATGTTCACAAATTTAATTGCCACATCCTACCCTCTCATTGGTCGCATTTCAATGTTTAATTTTTAAATGCTTGGATGTTTGATTTTCTTACTTCCTTATCATACTGTCTCCATCTTTTCACGTTAAATGTAGGATCTTACACCCCCTTTCTATCTACTTTCGTTTCTTATCGCAACGTCTCCATGTTTTGATGTTATATGTGCACATGTATATTATGCCCCACCCCTCTCCTCCTGTCTAGCCACTTTCGTCTCTTATCGCAATTACACGTGATTCTCTGCCACACGACCACACATTAAAGGTTACATTTTTAGGCGTCATGATTTTGCACTCAACACCCGTCGTTTAATGTTAGATTTCCGCTGTTTCGATGATGCACGTTCATAAGCCATGTGTTAAGAATTTTACATGCAACGATTTCACACTTGAAATCTTTCTTTCTATGGTACAATTTCACAAGTTTGGCATGGCACGTGTTTCGATGTTGTATGTTCACGTTTCGTGGTTTCATTTTTGCAGGTTTTTGTGTGTGTGGCCCAAACTCATTGCCATGGGATGATAAATCGTCTTAAGTGACTGTTCGTATCTGCCATAGGCTTACATACAGTAGTTTTCCCTAAGCAAACCCCTTTAATTTGATATATAATACAACATGTCTGCTACTATATTGACAACTTTTAAGTCTGAACTGTGACACAACTCTAATTTCTATTTTCAACCATCCATGTATGTTTTATCCAAACTTACTGTTTGTTTGGTCCTGAATCTGTTAATTATAAATAGCGCTGTGGCTTATGGGTAATCAAATTACGTGTCACAAGTCCCCGACACACCGAGTCGAGGGTTCGAAAGCGGTAATTTGGAAGCACAGCGCTGTGCGTTGATTTCAATGGTATGAGTCGTCGGCCGAAATTAATGGCAACGTATTAACTGTCATTTACTGCCAATATAGTACCTTGCGGTGTATGGCAGAGGGGTCTTTGAGCCTGAGGAATAAAGGCCGCCTGGCTAGTGCAGTCGCCGCGAACCGTGCAGGTTAGGATGTTCTTTTTGCCCCCGACAGAAAAAAATCCGACACCTTACTGAGGGATCGAACCCGGGTCTCCCGAATGAGAGTCCGGCGTCTAGCCTCTCGGCCAGCCGCTCCTCTCGTACTAATTATTAACATTGCCTAATATTTGAATAACGAAGACACAAACAATAGATTGCACGATTTATTGCCTGGCATATTTCACTGCATCTCGTCAGGTACATATTGCAGAATTCACAAATTCTGCAGTATGTACCTGACGAGATGCAGCGAAATATGCCAGGCAATAAATCGTACAATCTATTGTTTTTGTCTTTGTTATTCAAATTCACTACGGGAAAACATTGTTTTGAATTGCCTAATATATTAAAAAGAACCGATACATTTTGGGGTTGACTGCAACGTAACGTAGAGGACATGCAACTAACTTGTATATTAATTGTTGGGGACCTTGAGGTAACTGCAATGCTACGAGAAATACATTCGCGAGTATTGGTCTGCACTTATAGAAGTAGAGGAAATAAATGGAAGTTAAGAGATCATATTAGATAATATCACAATTGTAAGTGACCACTACAGTGGCCACTTCACCGGGATTCGAACCTGCTGAATTCATATGACGGACAGTGTCTTGCTGTACAAATGTACTTCGATGCACGATCAACTTCACCCCCCCCCCCCTCCCTCCTTTCCAAAAAAAAAAAGTGTCCTCTATAGTCAGGTCTATTCATCCGCCTGGACCACAACTATGGAAGATGGACAAAATTACAGCGACCACCATATTATTGTTAACGGATTAGGGTTGCCAGATTGTTGTGGGATGTGAATTTTAATTTATGAGAATATTTTGTTAAAAGTCTAGGGGATTTGTTTTGATTCTCTATTAATTAAGCCACTTGAGGTGATCATGGAATTCAACCAGAAACCCAAGAAGGAAAAGACTTCACTCCTGTTCATAGCTGTATTTATGAGTACTTCTCAATTCCCACTTATCACCCTCTAAAGTTTATCTAGTGCTAAAAGACATTGATTGTTCACAACATATAAACAATCACTGGTGAACACCACATTTACTTGATATACACATCACAAATTTTGGACAAACAGTTCAAGTATTAAATCAAGATCTGCAGTTTACATACATGCAAGTGTAATAATCTGTTTGAATTCATGACAGGCATGGGAATGATTTGCATTATCTCAATACATTTACACCCTTTTTGCCCCAAGAAAACAACAATGTTATTACAAACAACACAACAACCACAAATTGGTTCTGCTAACTTGACTTATTTTACCTAGATAAAAGCACAACATTGGTCTAAATGCAGAAACCCAACATATAAAACAGTTGTTTTTGACACCCTTACAAGTCTCATGTTTAAAAATAATGAGTTGGTGTCAAAATACTCTATTTATCATAACCACCATTTTGTTATATCTCATTACCAAATAAACCACTATTTACCTTATACATGGCATAGAAAAAAACACATATATAAAGCAGTTTATACTAATAATTAAACTAATTAATTATAGTATTCTTTTAGGCAATGCGGGTGGGTATTCTTCTCCAGGGCGAAGCAGTTAATGTCCATAATTATCAGGGACAGAAATAAAATACTCACAGTCATGTTCTAATGTTCACTGAAGTTTGTTGCGGAATAATTATAATCCCTATTAGGAAATAAATTCACCACATATCCCCTCCATTGGGGCTGAATTCACGAATCTTCTGGTGCAAATGGCTCTGTGCCTTTGTGAAAATTTGGTGCCTCAGGTTGGTCATACTTTAGGATTTCCACTTAAGCTTTGCAGAAGGTAATTCCTTTTATCATCAGGTCTGATGAAATGTTGACGTCCATTCAGCTTCTCGGCTTATAATATCCGAATACCAAATTGGCTTACACAGAGGTTTTACCCACCTAGTCACCAGTCTATACCCTATTCCACAGTTGTTGGCATTTAGGCTGACATGGGACCAGCACAGAGTTCTGATTCAGTATTTACTTTCAGTGTAGACATACAATTCTGCTTGTTATTCATTTGGTTCATCTGGAATTATTTCCAGGATTCTGCTGCAGGCATGGGACTGAAGAATATTAACTCCAACACATATACCCAGGGTTGCAAGCAATCGGATGCTTTCTTTGGTTGCAGGCGTAAAGGCATTTAGCTGCTTTCATATGGTCTTTTTGATGGTGTTCCAGGTTTTGGAACCTTGAGGTAATCTGGTGTAGTTATGGTTCAGAGGTTCTGAAGGTGGTACATTGGTTGTATTGGCTTATTGTTGTTTCAGTGTCTCTTCCCATTTGTTTGAGTTGGTGTTAGTATTCTAGAACTTGGTGTTGGGTGCCTCTAACCTTATGTTGACTTGCTGCTCTGTGACTTTCTTTCGAAGGTTTATCCATTGTTGGATATCAACTTGGTAATCCAACCAACTGTTGAAGGGTTTTCACTGTTGCTAGTTTTAGTAACTTGTAGTAGGATTGTCCCATAGTTTCACTGATTTGGTTGAATGATAAGGCCATAGGTGGTACTTCCCAGAAGTAAAGCAGACGATACACTGTTGTCAGTTACTCTGTTGATCATCTTTGTAGATTATTAGATACTGAAGTCCATCCTGGATATTCCTACTGAAATAGGATTTCATCCGCACCGTGTGTCAGTTTTCTTCTAATTGGTCTTTTGCTGGTGTTTGAAGCTTATGATTGCAGCAGTAAACATGGTTATGTTGGCCCAGACTGTTTTAGGACAGGTTGACGTTTATCCTTTACTGGCTGATGACCCAGTTTCCAGTGGATATGGAGGCAACGCAGTCCCACCAAATTCAACCACCACTTGCTTCTCTTCTATAGAAAAGGGATGACAAAGAATACAACACTAGCATTAACCTACTGTGTTATGGTAAAATGTTTACAACACAATTACAAACAAAAAAGGGGAAAGAGATCAGAGTGAGTTCCCAAGTTCCCTGTCCCTCGTTGCTTGTTGTAGAGCCATTCTGACTCTAAATGTGAGTGAGGTAGTTTTTTTCACTCTATGTTTTTCTGCCATTGTTACTGGGACTATTAGATGAGTGAAGCCATTTTATCTCTCATTCTTGAAGAGAATAACCCATACATAATCTGTGTTTCTGTTCCTTCACTATAATCAGCATTAGGCCAAGGCTATTCACCATTGTCTTCTTGTGTACTGACATACTCAAGGATTTTTACATCAACATCCCCCTGTCCACAGGGGTAACATTAAAATGTATATTCCCACAGTACGGAGTAACAATCAGAACAGAGAAAAATTCTCATAACAGAGAAAACATACATGTCCATTTCTCTGATATTAAGTACATGATAATCATACATAATAATTAATCATACTGATGATGCAAGGAGCCTATGTTTTTGGATTTCCTCAGGGGCTAATCCATAAACTAAAACAAACTATTTCCCCCCACTGTTCACCACAGTATGAGGTTAGTGACCGCTGTGATATATTTTGCCAATTACTGCTATTATTCGGAGTGTATTTATTAGAATAACTTATGCCGCATTGTCCAGTCTTCTGAATGTTGCAAGCAATTTATTCACATCAATCTTCGCTTCTGTTCCTACTACAGTGAGGTCATGCGGATTGAAGGCACACCCTATCCGAACATTCAGTTATATCAAGTGTTTACTTTCTTTGTTCTTGAATTTATATTCTCAAACATGGCAATTCCCTAGCACTATTTTATGAAATGATTACATGTCCCTCATTCATATGGAGTGGTTACTAATCTGTTAACAAAAGGATTGTACTAAAATTTAGCACTATAGTTCCAAGTTACAGATTAGAAATTAGGAAAACCTGACGTCTCTGGATACGGTATTCTGGATAATAAATCTGCACAGGTGTTGTCCCTACCTGCCACGTATTCTATCTTTGCGTTGTACCCCTGCAAAATCAACGCCCATGTCTGTATTTTTCTGTTCTGCACTGGAGCTTCTAATAAAGATTTTAAAGGCATGTGGTCAGTTCTAATAATGAAATTTGCGTTATGTAGATAATAATTAAGTTTCTGAAGAGCATAATGAATGGCGTAAGCCTCCTTCTCTATAGTCGCCCATTTTCGCTGAGATTTACTAAGTTTGTGTGACAAAAAATAAATTGGTCTTTCATTCTTAACTCCTGGTATTCCTGATCTTTCTCCTTCATATGGTTGTGCTAAACATGCTCCTATTGCATTATCTGAAGCATCTGTATACAAAATTAACTATTTATCCAAATCTGGATGTGTCAATAGTGGCACTACTGTTAAGCTATTTTTTAAAAACTCAAATGCTCTTTGACATTCATCATTCCACTTAAATCTAGCGTATTTGCCAGTCAGGTTAGTGATGGGCTCTGCTATTTTTGAGAAACCTGGAATGAAACGACAATAGTATCCACATGTACCGATAAAAGCACGAACTTCTTTTACGTTGGTTGGAGGAGGCAATTCTTTAATAGCTTTTACTTTATCCTGATCTGGTTTAATTCCTTCTCTATCAATAATGTATCCCAGGTATTTAGTTTCTGTTTTTAGAAATTCACATTTACTGAGTTTCAATTTAACATCATGTATTCTTAATCTGTCAAATACTAATTTTACATGTTTCAGGTGGCCCTGTACGTCTCCTGCTGTGTAGATCAAAATGTCATCTATGTATGCTAATGCAAACTTTTGCATGCCTTCTAATACTTGATTTATTAATAGCATATAGTGAGAAGGCGCAGTTTTTACCCCAAATCAATCAATCAATCAATCATGTGCCATGCCGGAAAGCGTGGGCGGTCATGATTCGCCATTTCACTCGATCACCAGAGTCGTGGATCAGCTCAGTGTTCCTGTCTCGTCCATGCCATGTGGCCAAGCCATCCAGGTATTTTCCTCTCGGTCTTCCTCTTGGTCTGTTCCCCTCGATCTTGCCAGCTGTCACCAAGTTCTCCAGTCCATTTCTTCTCATAACATGTCCAAAAAATTTTGACTGTCTACGTCTAATTTCTCTAATCAATCTACGATTTTCATTTGTCTCTTGTAGTACTTGGTCATTGGTTTTTCTATCTGTCCATGGTATTCTTTGCATTTTCCTCAGAAACCACATTTCTGCAGCCATCAGATGTTTTTCAGCTTGACTGCACATTGTCCAAGTTTCACATCCATACAAAAGAACAGGCTCTATGTATCCCCTCAACACTCTTTTTCTCGTTTCAATTGACATCAATTTATTGGTCAGAATGTTTTTCATCTTGCTAAAGGCTACTTTCGCAATGGCGATTCTTGTTCTAATCTCTTCAAGGCATCTGCCATCAGATGTTATGACTGTTCCGAGATAATTGAACCGATTCACTTGTTGAAGAATATTCCCATTTACTTGTATATTACATTGTGGTACTTCGTTCTTCCTAGTGACGACCATAACCTGTGTCTTCCTACAATTTAATTCCAACCCCAGCTGCTCACTGTGTACAACCACAGCGTCTACTAATTGTTGCAGATCCTGTGCATTGTCTGCAATCAATACTGTATCATCTGCATATCTAATGCCCCAAAAGGTATTCGTAAAAATTCGTAAGAACCTGCGTGTGTACAGAAAGCACTTTTCTTTTGAGCATCTGGAGACATAGGGATACACCAAAATCCTGACCTTGCATCTAATGTAGTGAAGAAGGTAGACCCATTAAGTAAGCCTAAAATATCGTCTATCACCGGCAATGGGTAAGCTACATTCTTCGTGATTTTGTTCAACGCCCTGTAGTCACAGCAAAATCGATGTAAACCATCGGCCTTGGTCACTATGACGATCGGAGATGACCATTCTGACTTTGATCTTGTTATTATTCCTGCTTTTAACATGTCCTCTATTGCCTTTTCGACAATTTCTCTATTCCTTAAGGGAGTTCTATACGGTTTCAAACTAATTGGTGGGTGATCTCCAGTATCTATTTCCATAGTAACTGTTTTGGTCTTCCCCAATTCTAAGTCGTTAATTGCAAAAACATCTTGATTCTCTTTTATAAGTTTTTCTAATATTTCCTTATTTTCTGGTGGAGCTTTTAACTGTGCTAATAATTCTTGTTCTCTTGTTGTTTTGTCTACTGAATATATTTGAGATGTATGTTTTCTGAATGGATGGATCAATTCATCATTCTGCACGTTCCATCTTCTTCCACGTCTATTCCTGGTATTGATTCTTTCCATATGGGTTTCTGAACATTTCGGCATTTCTACTCTATCTGTTGCTAATACGCTGTTAGTATCATGTTCTACTTTGGCTATTACACATCCTCTATACAATTTAATTTCTCTGCCTGTGTTTTTAATAACCATTACTGGAAAAGTTAAGTGTTTATCTAATGTCATTATCCCATCTGGAACTTCTAGACCAGGCTCATCTATTATCTCCCTTTGTAATTCCGTTATTCTAACTGTATGTCCTACTAAATAATACGGATGTCTTTTCACTTTCGCCTGTATCAGATTAACCGTTTGTGGTTTTAAAGTTGTGGACATTTTAACTCTAACCAGTGCTGATATGTGCATGTCTTCTTCTAAATCTACATACACGCCCTTGAATCTTAATTTGTGTAGATAAAAAAAAAGTCTTACACCATTTTTTAGTAAGAAATCTCTACCTATAAGCATGTTCCTATTTAAGTCTTTCACTACATGAAAAAAGATGTCTTACGTTGATTCCTCCTAATTTGAGATTTATCATTGTTTGACCAACTACTTGTAAATTTTGTCCTGTAACAGAGTGAAGATTATCGTGACTCATGAATATGTTGCAATTTTTCATTATTTTGTATAGAAAATTTTCTTTTATTACACTAACCTGAGCTCCTGAATCAATTAATGTACGGATTCTATATTTCCCTATTTCTATTATGCCTGAACTGGTGTCCTTTTTATTTACTGAAAATTGTTTGATTTCAGCCAGTTGAGAGCACTTTCTACTCGTCCTGCTATATCTGTCATTAAAATATTCTTTAAATCTTGGGACCTTGTTATCTTCCCTCCTACCGCAGGTCCTATTCAATAGGTAGGATTCCAGTTTTCCTGTGTTCTTGGCCTTGTAAAATTCCTCTGTCTACCTTCAAAATTCCTATTTGATCTATCATTGACATTTCTATTTTGTGTATTCGCCTGGACACGCCTGTTACCACAGACCCTAAAAATGTGTCCGTGTTGACCACAACCCCAACAGACTATATTTGTGTTACCTACCGTTTCTCTTGTAGGATTTCTCATTTGTCTTCTTCTATCATAAGTATTTACATTACCTCCCTGCAACGTCTGTATTCCTCCTCTTCTATTCCATCCGAACCTTGTTTGTCCCACCTCCATGGGCTCTTCCCGACTAGTTCCTATTTCTCGTCCTACTCTCAGTCTAAATCTTCGTCTCAAATTCTTTTCCTGTACAGCTATATCCACAGCTTGTGATAACCTCTCAGGGTTTTCTCTCATTAACTTAAATTTCAATCCATCTGACTTGATACCATCTACAAAAATCCCGACCAACATTCGTTCCACTTCTTCCCCTCGTACGTTCTGTCCCAGGAATGCTTCTTCAGCTAGGTTAATCAACCTATCACTAAATAATTGTACAGTTTCTCCAGTGTTTTGCTTGGATTGTCTTAACACTAAAAACGCATGCTGAGGATCTGTGATTTCAGCATACTTGCGGGCCAGGTCTTCCTTAAACTGCTCCCATGTCTCATCAGTCCTTGCCTCTAATTTTCTTCGAATATGATCTGAAACTGGTTCTATAGTGGCCTGATAAGCAATTTTCATTTTTCCCTCATCCGTTGCCGCCACCAAAAATGCATGTTTCTCTACCGAAGTCATCCATTTCTTGAAATCCTTCGCCTGTCCACTAAATTTTACAATCTCTGTCCCTATTCCTTGTTGTTTTATGGCTGTGTTGAGTCTGCCTATTGCCGTGCCTACTCCAGTTAACACCTGTGTCAACAAAACCTGTTCCTCTGCCATGTTGAAATATGCTGAAATACAATTTATATAAGCAAATTGACAATTATAATTAACAAATATCAATAAGTATACCACTATATTTTAAATTATAGGTGGAATGCAAGTAATTGTTCTTCTTCTAAAGATCAAATGTTCCAGTAGATTAATCAATCCTATCCAACACACCAGACTATGTGATACTAGTCTTACATTAATTTAACTAACAGTTATGGGTGAAATACCTCTTCTACGGGTCCCCTGGTTAACTAAATCCAAATATGCCGACGGATGATTGTACTTGACAGTTGTAGGCTGAGTATAAAAAACGAGGGTGTTGTGTTCCTCTATTCTACCATAACGAAAGGAGAACTTCTGAACTTTTGATTTCACCCATGGTCGGGCACTCCAGACTTGTAGCTTCTTTTCACCCGAAAAAGGGCACGTCTGGAAACGGCTCTAGCTTGACGAAGCGATTTAATTAGGGTCCCCTCTTCAGCAGGACGGCAACCCAGTTTGCCCACCCACTTCCGAAGGTTCCCCATTAACGTTATCGCTTTGTTCGAATGACATTTTGATAAGCCAGAGTTCAGGATAGCTGCATTGATGACCAAGCTCGACTGGAGTTAATTTTCGCAAAAAGTTTCCTCGTAATTTGAGTTAACGCTCCAAACGAATGAGCAAATGGCTTGATTCAGTATAAGGAGGGTTGACCACCAACCTCTCGTGTTTAAGGATAAACTTCACTTCAGGCAACCAAGGTCAGGTTCAATGACGATAACGGCTCCTGACTTCACTTCAGGCGACCAAGGTCAAATTCAGGTTCAATGACATGAGGACGATAACGGCTCCTGCAAAACGAGATTTTCAGGCAGCATATTGACGTTCCAAAAAAACAATAGCCAGGTGCTCAATGCTGTACAATGACGATGGCAGTTCTGTTTCACACTTCAGAATATTATACTTCGTGTGACGGGTTTAACGAACATCAGCTCCATCAGAAAGACTTGCAGATTCTGTTTTGTTGGCTTCTTAATAATACATGACTTCAAGTTTCCGTGGGTTTTTGATAATTTCTACCAGACATCTATCGTTCTGCCTTGTGATAATGACTTCTACTTGTGGCCGCGACAGCTCAAATTCTGGTGTACGGGCTCCATTTCAGACTGTTGCAGATCACGGAGTCTGAATATAACTGAAGGTAACTGCAATAGATGAAGTCAAAGCTCCGAGCAAAATGTATATATGGCCGTTTATTAGTCCAGATATAATAACGAATACAATGAATTGAAACACGTCTGGCTAAGTCTAATGCTGAGTTGCGACTGCCCTATGTTTACCCTTTGCGTCACGCCTGAGCGTCCCTAACAACTTGTTCAATAGTGCTCACGCGTGACGCAAAAGGGTAAACATAGGGCAGTCCCAACTCAGCATTAGACTTAGCCAGACGTGTTTCAATTCATTGTATTCGTTATTTTATCTGGACTAATAAACGGCCATATATACATTTTGCTCGGAGCTTTGACTTCATCTATTGCAGTTACCTTTAGTTATATTCAGACTCCGTGATCTGCAACATAAGCATAGATAGTGAGATATAGTTCACCATGCATAGAAGTTATTATTCATAGGAATATGAAATTGACAGAAACGAGATATCTACTATGAAGTATGAATCTGGAATTTTCTCCCAAATTAAGAAGAGTTTCTGAATGTGTTTCATGAGAGTTGATACTCTACAATACACATAATATTTATAGGTTATAAGCACTATTAGTTAGATATAAGTTCATAATGCCTATAAAAGGTTTTAACATAGGGATTTGAAATTGTAAAACATAGGAAAAATTACAGTGTGGCACCCACATGGCGCTTCAGTACATAAAAATCAAATCAGACTCTTGTTTACAAGAATTGTTGAATTATCATTCTAACTAATTCTTAATTAAACATGCTGGTATATGTAATACATAAATACGTATTATTAATGTAGATTTAACATACCAATGGCTTGCAGAGAATGATATATTTTTAAGGCAAAACTGCCTTCTCCCCGAAGGGAAAGGTCGACTTTCTTGTGTGCTCTCTTGACTAGAAATGGCCGCTTTAGTGCCTTTGTTTTCAAACTAGCCGGTCTTGGCCAGGTGCGTGAACCAAAATAAAGCCAAATAAATTAATATGTGCCACGGTCAGTCTATCGCTGTTTTATTTTCTACTCCTGCCTAAGCAAGATACTTAAACAGTAATTATTAGGGATTTGTAATTTTAAGGGCCTCAATAGACAGATGTTAGTAGAGACGTTTCTGTATACAACAATTTTGTAACTGAGAAACCTGGGCATTTCTCTAAAGCATAAGAAAAATCATAGATTTTTACAAAGATTAACATTATTACTTAATAAAGGGTAGTTTTAAGGCAAATGGTTCGATTTCATTGCACCTGGTTTTACCCCACAATGTCTCTTTCCGCAGAGCGGATGGCTTTCAGTTTAGCTGGAAACTAAATTGTTTCACGCAAGATTCATCACGTTTATTACAAAAGTTAATATAGTCTCAACGAAACCCTGACATGCCAGATTCATCAAGTTTATTACAAAAGATAATATAATCACAACGTCACCCTAACATGCTAGATGCATCAAGTTTATTACAAAAAATAATATAGTCTCAGTGAAACGCTGACATGCCAGATTCATACGGTTTATTACACAAGATACAGTCTGAATAAAACCCTGACATGCCTGCTGACATGCCAGAACTGATCAAACTACTCCTGACCCTCGTAAAACTTTGAAAGGAAATCTGAGAATTTGGACTTCGCTGTGTCTTTGGAAGACATTATGACATGATTGTGCTGCTTCCAGTTACAGTTTCCACCCGATTCATCTGATCCTTTATAAATAGAAAGTAAATGACCCCAATGTTAGTAGCATGTTTATTCTTCACAAATAGCTCCCGGACTTTGGTCTGACCTTGCTCAACAGTTATGGGTATGCGAAAATCCTTCACTGCATATTGTGTCTGTCTATACCAAGCCGTATACAAGGTCAAGGCATATGTCACAACTGTATGTGAAAATCCTTCACTGCATATTGTGTCTGTCTATACCCAGCCTTATACAAATTCAAGACACACGTCACAACGTTAATGTGAACATCTTTCACTGCCTATACCAAGCCTTATAGAAGTTTAAGACACAAGTCACAACGTTATGTGAACATCTTTCACTGCCTATACCAAGCCTTATACAAGTTCAAGACACATGTTACAACAGACGGAAACCGACTAACCGCATTGTCCTCAAGAGAATGAAAACGAAACTATTGCGATTGTGGGCGCGGACATTCGATCTCCAAATTCAACAGCTAGTTTAAACGTTGCATGTCCTCTGCAGGACGTTGCTATCAACCTCAACATCAGGTTGATTTTCTATGCACACTTTACATTCAATACATTGCCATTAATTTTTGAACTATAAGTCAACGTTAAAGTTTAGCCGTACGGTGTAAGGGTTGAACCCCCATACATCCTCGTCAGTACACCAGAAATTTAAGGTCAAATGCAATAAACCCCGCACCACGTAGACCTCTAAGCAGTTCTACCAAATAAAATCCCCCATAAAATTTTATATTTAATGAAATTTATTATTTGACAGGAGCAGAAAAAAAGGGACAAGCTGGAGTCCGTAAAAAAAAACAAAAAAACTGGGATTATCCCTAAAAAACGGGACGTCTGGCAACCCAAGACCAGGTTACCGACCACACGTCACAGACGTACTTGACGTATGTAACCACAGCTCTTGAAAGCCTCGGACCAATTGGTCACCTCCATGTCATCAATACCTAGCTCTTTTAAACTCCACAACTTGGCTCTCATCACTGTGCTGGTTGGCACCGATTTACACCATTCTTCCGCCTTCTGTTTTAGTTTTTCCAGCTCCGATTTAGGATTAACTTCGCAGTTTACTGTTGGCATGGTAACCATCCCTGGGGCATTTTTATCCTGATAACGTTTGTTCTGTTGTGTCAATATGCTAGTACTGGGATCTGTAATCAAAATCTCCGTGTCTCTGTACTTGTTGAACTTATCCAAGTCCGCTGTCCGAGGTCTCAAAGCTCGACATGCCACAAGCAGCGGATCGTTGTGTGGTTTCATTTTCCCACCGTTATTACGCAGTTCAAATGCACGCCCAAGTTTAAGAAGAGAACTAGGGCTAGAATTTTCCGTTGTGCCTATTCTTGAAGTCTGTTCAAATTGTAAGTATTCTTGTTCATTTTCTTTTATATATTCCAGGTATTTACGCAGTGGTTTACATTCAATAAATTCAATTTTTGCCGATTCTGGCCGTTTGTTTCTCAGTAATAATTTTGTTAGATCTGAAGCTTTGCCGGCCATCTTTTCTACTTCCGGAACTTTTAAAGTTGCCTTCTCGTTAGATTTACTCATAGCCTCAGCATGTTCTGACTCTTCCTTGTCCATTTTCGAAATCTCGTTGTCTGAAATATCCGTTATAACAATCTTTATTTCATTACGGAGTTCACCTCGAGATTCAGTTGGGTGTGAAGAAGAGAAAGCTTCAGATGCCAGGGTAGGCTTGTCAATGGCAAGTTTTGTTGACCTTTCGTCTGTTGCGTTTCCATGGACTTCATACCCAGCCTCCTTCAACGCCCTCTCGTGACAACTGAAGGAACTTTTTCTTGGCAACGCTAGTTCCAGTTCTTTCTTAGAGAGCGGCTTTGAAAATGTATGACTACGTGTATTGAGGCTCTGGGGATTGTGAGGTTTAAATGCAGTGGATTCTTTATTATGCAGTTTTCTGCATCGACTAAACCCATCCGATGTATAATTCCACACATCACCAGGTTGCTTACTTCTCAACCGGGAGAACTGTTTCGCATCTTTACATGCAGGAGTCCAAATACATGCAACGTTATTTTTCAGTTGCATTTTTTTGTTCTGTAAACGCGTTGGCCCTGAGGGATCTTCACTTGCCTTTGACAGCGTCTTTGGCCCAGAAGAAGGTTTGCCGCCCTGGACACTATGACTTGCCTTTTTGTGGCGATTCTTCGGGTCTTCAGTAGTGATCAAATGTTGGGTTGGGTCAGTTGAAAGATTGTTCCCAGGGACAACAGAATAATTGGTCTTTTGTTCTTCTGTAGTTATGACATGTTGTGTAGGGTCAGGTGAAGGATTTCCCCCAGGGATAGCATAACTTGTCTTTCTCTTGTGAATCGTCGGTTCTTCATTAGTGATAGCATGTTGAATAGGATTAGATGAAGGATTGTCTGCAGGGACAATATCAGCAGTTATTTTTGTGTGGGAGATCTTCTGTCCTTCGTTATTGATCAAATGTTGAATAGAGTCAAACGAAGGATTGTCTCCATGAACGATATGATCACTTGTATTTTTATGGAAAGTCTTAGGTTGTACAGTAGAGATCAAATGTTGGAAAGAATCAGTTGAGAGATTGTGTCCAGGGGCATTATTATCACTCGTCGTTGTATAGTTGGTCTTCTGCTCTTCTATAGTGGTTAAATGTTGGGTAGGTCCAATCGAAGGATTGTCTCCAGGAACGATATGACCACTCGTCATGGTATACATCTTCTTCCCTTCTGTAGAGGTCAACTGTTGGGTAGAGCCAATCGAAGGATTGTCTCCAGGAACAATATTATCACTCGTCTTGGTACATATATTCTCTTCTATAGTGGTCAACTGTTTGATAGAGTCAATAGAACGATTGTCTTCAGGAACAATATTACCGCTTGTTTTGACGTAGGTATTCGTCACTTGTGTAGTCATCAAATGTTGTGTAGGGCCAATTGAAGTATAGTCTCCAGGAACAATATTATCAATTGTCTTTGAACGGGTCATCGACTCTTCGGTACTGGTCATGTGTGGGATAGAATCGCCACAAGGCATACTAACAGAGGGAATATTAACAATTGTCTGTGCATGTTTATTTGTCTCTTTGATTATTTCTGAAGGTTGAATAGAGACAAATGCACCATTGCTCCGGTAAAGAAGATTATCCCTTATCTGGTACAATGTCATTTTTTCTGTAAAAGTTTCCGAATGTTGGATACTGTAATAAGCTGAAGTGTCCCCAGTGAGAACAGTTTCGAATGTTTTGTTCTGAGTCATTTTGTCGTCGAAAGGATTTGCAACCTCTACATCATCAATACGATTTGAAACATCTACACCACCAACAGTTTCCTGATCTGGAGTAGAATTTAAAAACCGAAAGTCCATGTTTATTATTTTGATTATAATTAAAAAGTTGCTAAATTGTATTATTTTACGCACTAACAAACTAGACTCTCACGCTTCAGTTGTATGTAGTTCATTAGAGATTCCACAGCTTTTGACCATTACTGCCAAATTGTTTAAAAAAAAAATAAAATCAGACGTTAGAAATATTGTACTGGAGGAAAGCACAATTACAGTTTCTGTAATATTCCAGTGAAGGGCTTTTCGATCCACGCCAAATGACCTGTGGTATTTCTGAGATCAAGCTGCGATCTATGTATCACCCGCAGTGATATGTACAAACCAAACTATGTACCAACTGAAGTGACTTGAGGTATGTTCAAGCCAAACTTAGCACCACATGAAGTAATTTGTGATGTGCACAAACTAAGCTATGTACCACCCGAATTAATTTGTGATATGTTCAGATCAAACTATGTACCACGTCTAGTAACTTGTGATATGTTCAGATCAAACTATGTACCACGTGTAGTAACTTGTGATGTGTTCAGACCAAACTCTGTACCATGTGTAGTAACTTGTGATATGTTCATATCAAACTCTCTACCATGTGTAGTAACTTGTGATATGTTCATATCAAACTATGTACCACGTCTAGTAACTTGTGATATGTTCATATCAAACTATGTACCACGTCTAGTAACTTGTGATATGTTCAGATCAAACTATGTACCATGTGTAGTAACTTGTGATATGTTCAGACCAAACTCTGTACCATGTGTAGTAACTTGTGATATGTTCAGACGAAACTCTGTACCATGTGTAGTAACTTGTGATATGTTCAGACGAAACTCTGTACCATGTGTAGTAAGTTGTGATATGTTCAGATCAAACTATGTACCATGTGTAGTAACTTGTGATATGTTCAGACCAAACTCTGTACCATGTGTAGTAACTTGTGATATGTTCAGACGAAACTCTGTACCATGTGTAGTAACTTGTGATATGTTCAGATCAAACTATGTACCACGTCTAGTAACTTGTGATATGTTCAGATCAAACTATGTACCATGTGTAGTAACTTGTGATATGTTCAGACCAAACTCTGTACCATGTGTAGTAACTTGTGATATGTTCAGACGAAACTCTGTACCATGTGTAGTAAGTTGTGATATGTTCAGATCAAACTATGTACCATGTGTAGTAACTTGTGATATGTTCAGACGAAACTCTGTACCATGTGTAGTAACTTGTGATATGTTCAGACCAAACTCTGTACCATGTGTAGTAACTTGTGATATGTTCAGACCAAACTCTGTACCACGTGTAGTAACTTGTGATATGTTCAGATCAAACTCTGTACCATGTGTAGTAACTTGTGATATGTTCAGACCAAACTCTGTACCATGTGTAGTAACTAGTGATATGTTCAGACCAAACTCTGTACCACGTCTAGTAACTTGTGATATGTTCAGATCAAACTCTGTACCATGTGTAGTAACTTGTGATATGTTCAGACCAAACTATGTACCACGTCTAGTAACTTGTGATATGTTCATATCAAACTCTGTACCACGTCTAGTAACTTGTGATATGTACAGACCAAACTCTGTACCATGTGTAGTAACTTGTGATGTGTACAAATCAAACTATGTACCGTGTCTAGTAACTTGTGACATGTTCAGACCAAACTGTGTACCAGCTGAAGTGTCTTTCAGTATACTGAGAATTAAATTGTGATAACAATAATCCCAGTGCCCATTCCTTTGTCGACGCATTAAATACTCCAGTCTTTATCTTAACCAATTTTCTTGTTCCTTCCTCATATCCACTTATCTTATCTACACGTAAACCAAGTGCTGCTCTTCGTGATCGGGTTACTTATCATTCTTGGACAAGAAAAGATTGCTCACTGTTCTTCTACAGTTTGATAACTGCGTATGTTGTTAGTTAGTTTGTCGCTATTCCAAACTCACGGCAACGGGTTGCCCCATTATACTCCATTCCTGTGCCAGTGGATATCACACAAAAGCTCCTCACTGTCCCATGTGAAAAGAAAAAAGACAGGAGTCTCGATAAGCCAACAGCCCGCACAGGTATACTATACATAATGCCACCGCCAGAATGCAAATACAATAGTCTGCCCCGAAGAACACAGTTCATCGTCGATGGAAGAGGTAGTCACTAGAAAACCAGCAGCCACACATTACTGCATACGGAAAAACCAGTTAGTTCAGCAACCGGCGGCCGCCAATTTTCTAAACATTCAGTTCACGTAACGGTTCAGACAGTAAAAGCACTCCACCAGCCCGCACAGGTATATTGTGCATAACTGTTTATATTGTGAGCAAATTGACCATAAACATCTGCTTCTTGAAGTGTTATTTGTCAACCGCCACTGAAATAGAACAAACATAACGTATTTTTCAGGTGTTGACAAGTATTTCGAATGTATGTGTGGCTGTCAACATCTAATGTATCTAATATCTTGACTGTCTACGCATAGTTTAATGTTTAGACTGTCTATGTTTAATTAATCTAATATCTTGACTGTCTACGTCTAATTTATTCAATATGTTGACTGTCTAAGTCTAATTTATCTAATGTCTTATAAGGGGGCTGAGTGGTCTCGAGGTATGGTGTCCGCCTCGAATGCTGGAGGTCCTGGGTTCGGGCCCTGGTGAGGACCGTTGGATTTATTTAATAAATCCACCTGGACTTTCCAGTAATAAAATTTCCCCTGGTCTCTGGGTAGTGAGATAGATCGGACGCCCGTGTGTATTGTTGCGCACGTAAAAAATCCCTTGGCAGTTTGAAATCGAAAAAGAGTAGCCTAAGGGCGCTGATCGGGCAAAATTTCGAGTTAAAAATCTACCCAAAGTATTTCAGTATCCTCGCCAATGCAACGGAGTTCGTGCATTGAGCTGAGTTTCTCCAGACTCAGGTTTGAGCTAGGAGGAAAACGGAGCACTTATCGGTTAAACCGTGTGCCGTAATGTTGATCCAACGACTAAAACTAAACTAAAACTATTTCGAATGTATTTTGTTCTAGATTAACTAACGTATTCAAAATTTATATTTCAGTGTATCCACGGAGCTATATTGCAACACCAAAAGTAATTACTAGTACATGGGCTTTAATACCCGGTTTTCTTCTTTTTCTTTCGTCCATTACACCCCCCCCCCAACACACACACGCACACACGCACGCACGCACGCACGCACACCTTGGGGGAGAGAACGTCGACCAAGCCGCCATGTCCTTAACTATCCCAGACAGCTCCTTACATTTCTTTCCCATATTTGTCATGTGTGGCTGTCAACATCTAATGTATCTAATATCTTGACTGTCTACGCCTAGTTTATTTAATATTTAGACTGTCTAAGTCTAATTTATCTAATGTCTTTACTGTCTACGTCTAATTTATTCAATATCTTGACTGTGTACGTATAATTTCTCAAATTATTTTCTGCTTATACCTACTTCTTGGAGGACTGTCTCGTTTGGTTTCCTGTTTGCCCTTGGTTTCCTTTGCATGTTCCAAAGAAGCAACCACTTCTCAGCATTTCTTAAATCTCTCTCTCTCTCTCTCTCTCTCTCTCTCTCTCTCTCTCTCTGTCTCTCTCTCTGTCTCTCTCTATCCTCTCTCTCTCTCAGTCTCTCTCTATCCTCTCTCTCTCTCTCTCCCTCTGTCTCTCTCTCTCTGTCTCTGTCTCTCTCTCTGTCTCTCTGTCTGTCTGTCTGTCTCTCTCTCTCTGTCTCTCTCTCTGTCTCTCTCTATCCTCTCTCTCTCTCAGTCTCTCTCTATCCTCTCTCTCTCTCTCTGTCTCTCTCTATCCTCTCTCTCTCTCAGTCTCTCTCTATCCTCTCTCTCTCTCTCT
This sequence comes from Cepaea hortensis, assembly GCA_963921405.1. Taxonomy (NCBI): domain Eukaryota; kingdom Metazoa; phylum Mollusca; class Gastropoda; order Stylommatophora; family Helicidae; genus Cepaea; species Cepaea hortensis. The sequence goes on along the minus strand of OY992881.1, from coordinate 24,559,205 downwards.
CTCTCTTTCTCTCTCTCTCTCTCTCTCTCTCTCTCTCTCTCTCTCTATATATATATATATATATATAGGTAGTCCGAGACGCATATACACATACATACACACGTATACACTTTCCTCACAAAACACAAACAGCCAGTCAATTTTCTAATGAACACTGTCGCATGAATAGACATTTACGAACTTGGCAACGCGAGTACATGATGACATATCTCGCCTTTGAATGTAAACAAAAGGCGTTAAAACGATTCTGACTTCACCTTGTCAAACCAAGTTTTTGGTTAGGGATCAATTTTGATTCACAGCTCCCAGTCGGTGCTCAAAATATATTGCTCGCTGTTCTTCTACAGAGTGTGATAACTGCTTATGAAGGAAGTGGAAAGCTGGCAGTGAAGTCGTTTCTGCCAAGGTACGCTTAAGATAGGACACACCCAGTCCTACATAGACGGTTTCGGTCCTCGTGGCTACGTCCAATGGTGGTCCATTGCGTGTTCAGGGAACGCAGAGACATGATGATCCAGGAGATCCGTGAAGGAGGTTGACATCATACCGGATGCAGACATCATACTTAAGGCAGACACCATAACTGAGACAGACACTATACTTGAGGCAGACATCATACCTGAGATAGACGTCATATCTGAGACAGACATCATACCTGAGATAGACGTCATATCTGAGACAGACATCATACCTGAGATAGACGTCATATCTGAGGCAGACATCAAACCTGAGATAGACGTCATATCTGAGACAGACATCAAACCTGAGACAGACATCAAACCTGAGACAGACATCATACCTGAGATAGACGTCATATCTGAGGCAAACATCATACCTGAGATAGACGTCATACCTGAGATAGACGTCATATCTGAGGCAGACATCAAACCTGAGACAGACATCAAACCTGAGACAGACATCAAACCTGAGACAGACATCATACCTGAGATAGACGTCATATCTGAGGCAAACATCATACCTGAGATAGACGTCATACCTGAGATAGACGTCATATCTGAGGCAGACATCAAACCTGAGACAGACATCAAACCTGAGACAGACATCAAACCTGAGACAGACATCATACCTGAGATAGACGTCATATCTGAGGCAAACATCATACCTGAGATAGACGTCATACCTGAGATAGACGTCATATCTGAGGCAGACATCAAACCTGAGACAGACATCAAACCTGAGACAGACATCAAACCTGAGACAGACATCATACCTGAGATAGACGTCATATCTGAGGCAGACATCAAACCTGAGACAGACATCAAACCTGAGACAGACATCAAACCTGAGACAGACATCAAACCTGAGACAGACATCAAACCTGAGACAGACATCATACCTGAGACAGACGTCATATCTGAGGCAGACATCAAACCTGAGACAGACATCAAACCTGAGACAGACATCATACCTGAGATAGACGTCATATCTGAGGCAGACATCATACCTGAGATAGACGTCATACCTGAGATAGACGTCATATCTGAGGCAGACATCATACCTGAGATAGACGTCATATCTGAGGAAGACATCAAACTTAAGACAGACATCATACCTGAGATAGACGTCATATCTGAGGCAGACATCAAACCTGAGACAGGCACCATACCTGAGACAGACATCAAACCTGAGACAGACATCAAACCTGAGACAGACATCAAACCTGAGACAGACATCAAACCTGAGACAGACATCAAACCTGAGACAGACATCAAACCTGAGACAGACATCAATCCTGAGACAGACATCAAACCTGAGACAGACATCATACCTGAGATAGACGTCATATCTGAGGCAGACATCAAACCTAAGACAGACATCAAACCTGAGGCAGACATCATACCTGAGATAGACGTCATATCTGAGGCAGACATCATACCTGAGATAGACGTCATATCTGAGGCAGACATCAAACCTGAGACAGACGTCAAACCTGAGACAGACATCATATCTGAGGCAGACATCATACCTGAGACAGACATCATATCTGAGGCAGACATCAAACCTGAGACAGACATCATATCTGAGGCAGACATCATATCTGAGACAGACGTCAAACCTGAGACAGACGTCAAACCTGAGACAGACATCATACCTGAGATAGACGTCATATCTGAGGCAGACATCAAACCTAAGACAGACATCATATCTGAGACAGACGTCAAACCTGAGACAGACGTCAAACCTGAGACAGACATCATACCTGAGACAGACGTCATATCTGAGGCAGACATCAAACCTGAGATAGACGTCATATCTGAGGCAGACATCAAACCTGAGACAGACATCATACCTGAGGCAGACATTATACCTGAGGCAGACACCATACCTGATGCAGACACCATACTTGAGGCAGACATCATACTTGAGGCAGACACCATACTTGAGGCAGACACCATAATTGAGGAAGACAACATAATTGGAACAGACACCATGCTTGACGTAGACACCATACCCGAGGCAGACACCATAACTGAGGCAGACACCATAACTGAGGCAGACACCATACCTGAGGCAGACACCCTACCTGAGGCAGACACTACACCTGAGGCAGACACTAAACCTGAGGCAGACACCATACCTGAGGCAGACATCCTACCTGAGGCAATCACTACACCTGAGACAGACACTAAACCTGAAGCAGACACCCTACCTGAGGCAGACACTAAACCTGAGGCAGACACCCTACCTGAGGCAGACACTACACCTGAGACAGACACTAAACCTGAGGCAGACACTAAACCTGAGGCAGATACCATACCTTAGGCAGACACCATACTTGTGGCAGACACCATACATGAGGCAGACATTATACCTTAGGCAGACACCATACCTGAGACAGACATCATACCTAAGACAGATATTATATCTGAGGCAGAAATCATTCCTGAGGCAGACACCATAATTGAAAAAAAAAATGTCTCATATGCTGTCCATGCAGCATGATCTCTCTCTCTCTCTCTCTCTCTCTCTCTCTCTCTCTCTCTCTCTCTCTCTCTCTCTCTCTCTCTCTCTCTCTCTCTCTCTCTCTCAGCCTGCCTAGTTTACTCCATAGGAAAGGTAACACCAAAACATCTGTAACTAGTCAAGAAGCAGAAGCCATCTGATCAGCAAAGCAATGCTTTAACTATCCACCTGTCGGAGCTTCCAATCTAGTCCAGCTGTGGATCAAGGCTTATGTGGATCGTGGCACTTAGTCATTATGTTGAATTTCCGTGTATAAGGGTAAGGCTAGAACTCTTTCAAATTGCGCTCCTCCACCCGAAGCCGTTGGTACAATGTCGGGTGTCGGGTTTGGTGAGCGCCGCCCAACATTCGTTGCTAACAGAAATCAACAACATAAATACAAGGGGCTTTTCATAAGTCTTTAGCCTGACAATGAAGGAGTAGGCGGAGAAAATTGAAATTTGGCAAGCGTATAGCTCATTTAATTTTTAATGATCATATGAATTATGAATTTCCCTCCTCAACTGGTTTTCCTGATATGATGCATGGCACAACACACCCTATTGACCAGATCTGCACATCCAGCTGTTTGTCAGAACAATGGAGAAATCAGATGCCAGGACTGTGATAAAATTCTTGATGTTACATGGAAAAACACCTATAGAAATACACAGGGAGATGGAGCCAGTGTTTGAGGAAGTCTGTCCTTCGTATGCTTCTGTAAAAAAATGGTGTTTACAGTTTTAGTGTGGCCGTTCCCAAGTTGCTGATCTGCCAAGATCAGGACGACCGTCCTCAGAGTGCAATGATGCAAATGCTGCAAAAGTGAAGAAAATCATAGACCAGGATAGGAAAATGACAATTGCAGAGATATCGGGTTCAGAAAAACTGAGTAAGAGTACAGTTTTTAGAATTTTACACAACAGACTGAACATGAGAGAAGTGTATGCCCGATGGATCCCGCGCCTGCTGACATATGAACAGAAACAAACACGGGTTGATTGCTGTGGCCAGTTGCTCAACATGTGGCGGTCGAAAAACATGTTGACGACCATGGTGACGATAGATGAGACTTGGATTCACCATTATGAGCCACAATTCAAAATTGCTAGCATGCAGTGGAAAACTCTGGGCTCGCCAACACATGTCAAGCCAAGAGCACACAAATCTGCAAGAAAAGTGATGCTGACTGTTTTTTGGGACGTCAAATGTGTCATATTGAAAGATTACATGCTTCATGACAACACGGTTAATGGGCAGTACTATGCAGATCAAACTAAGAAAGGCTGTGACCAGAAAACGAGGGATAGCGCGTAAGCAAATTCTGCCTCTGCTTCAAGACAACGCGCCCTCCCATAAAGCACGGCTTGTGCTGCAAACTGCCAACGATTTGAATATTGAAATTCTTCCACACCCACCATATTCTCCAGATTTGGCTCCGTCAGGCTTTTTTCTTTTCCCAAATCTTTAAAAAAAAAAAGCTGAAAGGAAATCGTTTTGACAGTGACGAAGATGTCATACTGCCTTGTGATAACTGGTTTAGTTCGAAAAATAGGTTGTTTTATTCTGAAGGTATTGTCAAGGTCACACAGAGATGGCAGAAATGCATAAATTCAGGTGGTGGCTACATTGAGAAGGAATAAGCACTGTGCCAAATTTCAATTTTCTCCGCCTACTCCTGCATGGTCAGGCTAAAGACTTATGAGAAGCCCCTGGTATAATCTCAGTAAACAATGGTCGTCCCAACCCCGTGCTTTACGGCAATTGTGGATTAGGTAAAGTATAGCAGTGTAGGGGAGGCAAAGTTAGTCGTGACGTATAGAGGCGAACTTGAATACAAGCAACTCAATTCTGTAGTTTTCTTGTTCCATTGTTTATTGGTGGTCATATCTAAAATGACATAGTAGTATTCGAATCAGTTGACAAAATAAGGACCAACTCTTCAAAACCGAGGCTTGCTCAACATCAAACATTCCAGATGGAACCCAGATATGCGACCGGTCTGGCGGATGGTACTACGGTTTCTAACCTCTAACTCGCCTGTCGTCACACCGCGACACCCCCATAGCTACCTCCAACCATGGTGCTCACCCGTGCAAGGCCCAATAATAAAATCTTTACGTTGCGCACCAGCTAGCCCCTCAATGCCACCCAACTCCTATAACAGGCTACTCTGTTATATAAAGAGACATCATCAACATTGGACTAGACAACCCTACGGCACGCATGCTTAGCGTGGCATGTGCAACAATTTTCAATGGCACTCTGGGTGAATTGAAATACAACATATGATCACATAAAGCATTGCATTTTCAATTAGTTAATTAGTTAGTCGCGGTTCTAACTTCACGGCAAAGGGTGTCCCTCCCCACCCCCCAAATTTGCTCCGTTCCTGTGCCATTGAATATCATAGAAAATGCTCCTCATTGTTACATGTGAAAAGCGGAACAGACAGCAGTACCGACAAACCAACAGCAGGCACAGAGAAGTATATGCATAAGACCGTGCCAGAATGCCAACACAACAGTCCGCCACAAAAATTACAGTTTAGTGACAATGGGAGCGGCAGTCACTAGAAAAGCAGAAGCTTCACACGCATTACTGCCAGTGTTGCCATCTCCCTTTGATGAAAAATCACCAAAAAGCACTAAAAAGCACCAAAAAATTTTAGGAAGCACCAAATAAAAAAAGCACCAACTGTTTTTATTACAAATGTAACAAGGTAGCACAGTATAATTTATTATTATCACTTCATATTACAATGAAGTTTTTCCAGATCCGTCAAATCCCAATCAGAACTACTTTCGTGCCAAAAAAGCACCAAATTGAAATACTATTTTTTGGGAAATAACTAAAACAAGCCCTGGCGGTATTCATTCAAAATGTTATAAAGTAGCACATTATAATTTATTATTATCACTGAATATTAGAATGAAGTTTATTCCAGATCTGCCAAACCCCAGTCAGACAACTCCTCTTCAGTTTCTGTAGCTATTTCCTGTTGTGTTTGCTCTTGCGATGATGAGGATGAGGAGGATGATTGAAAGAAACATGTATATGCCTCATGTGATTCAGTTTTTCGCAGAATATCCTTAGGTAGTTTATAATCATGACAGCATTTGCCATATCTTTTCATTCCATATCTAATAGTCAATACAGCTGTCAAACTCTTTATGCTAAGTCTATTCCGCAATTTTGATTTTATAACTCCCATCTGACTGAAAATACGCTCCACGTCCGCATTAGAATGAGGTAAAATGAGCAGAGTTAAAGCTAAATCTGTAAGATCTTGGAAAGGATTTTCACCGGTGGCATCCCTGTATGAGGCTATTTCTGCCCACAGTCCAAGTGTGTCAGAGGTCTGTGTCCACTGCACATGATGAAGTTTTCTCCACTGGAAATCGATGCGGGTGAGAGTAGCTGCATCTTCTACAAACATTTTAGCAAGATCCAATATACAGGGCTTCATTGGCTATAGACATCCACTTCCACTAAGACATGACATGGACTGTAACACTCAAACGTTATCGGGTGTACGTAAACGCAGCTGTGTCAATAGCTCTATTAAAAACTGGATGCACCTTCCACGAATTTCTTTCTCATCGGGAAACTTGTCTGCTATTAAAGGGAGTTAAATTAGTTGAATATTGCGCGGTAACATACTAAGACTGTATTATGAAATGGAAACAGTAAGACTGTATTACTCCCTCGCTTCAGTTCAAATTCGGCTTTTTAGTGTTCCGAAAATGAATGTTAAAGTAATGTTTACCCACCCCAAAAAAGCGCCCAAAAAAATTTTGTGAAACACTAAATTTACGCGGCCGCGCTAAAAGGAAAATTTTCGCACTAACTGACTTGAAAAAGCACTAAATTTAGCGCGAAAAGTACTAAAATGGCAACACTGATTACTGCATACTGCAGAACTAGCTAGAACAGTAACCAGCCGGCCGCCATTTTCTGAACTTGCAGTTCACAATACAAACAATCGCGGACATATGTAAAAGCACGCCACACGAAATCCACAGCTCAGTGTGGCTCCATGCAGTTAACTCAGTAACTGGGCGACGGAACCATGTACTACCAGTCCAACATGACGAAAATGCGTAAGAAAGCCGTGCCAGTAGCAAAACCACCCCAGAGGCCTTAACAGCTCAACCGCCTATCCACCATGTTAGACCGGAAGATCAGTTAAATTTTGTTCAATCTAATAAACCCACCTTAGAAATTTTCTGAAGAGGTTTCAGGAATTGTTGGCTCTCATATCTTATGCTCCCGCCTTGGAGTGGTTGTGATGCTTCGTGTACCAAGGGCCCTAAGGGATATGCCGACGGTAGCGTGGCTACTGGTATGATCTCCAATGTCCGACAGGTCAAAGGATAGAGACCAGGCGAAGTGAGACACACAGTCGTTGGTTTAAAAACTGACGCTGCAGCATGTGGCATGCGATAGGATGTATTAACAGATTCAGTGCTGCATTATACACAGGGAAATGCTTTTACTATCTGTCCGCAGTTGTTTGTGGCGTGAACTGCATGTTCGGGAAAATGGCGTAGCTGGCTTTGTCGCAAAACGGACTGGTTTTGCCTTGTGCAGTAATGTGTGGCTGCTGGTTTTCTAATGACTACCGCTTCCATCGAAGATGAACCTTTTTTTTCGTGGAGGACTTTTGTGTTGATATTCTAGCGGCGGCATTATGCACTGTGTACCGGTGCGGGCTGTTGGTTGACGAGAGTCCTGTCTTTTCCACTTTTTACATGGGGCAGTGAGGGGCATTTTATGTGATATTCACAGGCACAGGAACGGAGCATAGTGGAGACGACCCGTTGCTGTGAAGTTGGAACCGCGACTAACTAAGTAACTAACTAAGTAACTAACTAACTAACTAACTAACTAACTAACTAACTAACTAACTACTGCCAAACAAACAGTGGGTTTGGATCACACAACAATGGATGGCGAAAAATGCGAAGTAGAGGTGTGTCACAGTTATGACTTACAAGTTGTCACTATGGTAGCAGACACATTGTATTATAACGCAATGACAATATTTCGGGAAAATATAATCCTATGGCTGATACTGAAAGTCTCTTAAGACAATTAATCAGCCCATGGCAGTAAATCGGTGAATAGTTAATGAATTCACACATTAAAGAGCAGTAGTTGGCACAGAAGAGCAGTTTGTTATTACTTACCAAACATTCTGATTTCTTACTTGTAAAGAAATGAATGTTGAGTGTTTGTGTTCAAACACATCCGCTTTAAAATTGTGTATCGTTCAATTCTGCCAGTTGTTATCGAATGCCCACACAACTGCACGCGAAGGAAGTAAATCCTTTCATTCAAACAGATTTGCTAATCGGTTAAGTGTAAATGAATTTAGGAACAAACAGCAAGGGGCGGGAAAGGACAATCTCTGGGAGATTTTGAACTGGGTTTCTCGAGCGTACGTGACTTTTGTTTGTGAAGATTTATCACGTGATTACAGTAAAGTGCCGACTGCACGGCTGCATTCGGTGATCGATTCCTGGCTGTAGATACTGGAAACGTTTTTTGATGAAGGAAAAGACGAATTCGAACAAGTTTATTTACGTAAAATCGAGCAAACAAGAGGCATTTGCTGCAAACATAGATTAAGGTTTACAATTTAATCAAATGATATTATTTACAAGAAAATCTTGGTTACAGAAATACATTACTAGAATTGTTAATGTAGTCGTGCAGCTCGATCTCTGGACTTGATTTATTTGATTTGTCTCTCCTATGTTCGGGAGCCTGGGAAGCGCAGTTGCTAGATAACTTGCCTGTCGGTCTGATGGTAATGTATTCAAATCCTTCATAAAGTGTGGAAGTTTTACCAGTTGATTTAAGCTTCCAGGCCGACCTAGTCAAACACGTGTACCTGGAAAAGGTATGGACAGTAAAGGTAGTCGGGGTGACATTGATCGCACAGCTCTATGATTGGTCTTCTTCTTCTTTGCGTTCTTCCGGAGTGTTTTTTTTCAGATGTGATTGCGGTGTGCGTTAGGCACCCTTGGGTCGAAACCCTTAGGTCAACACATCCGGCTTTTGCGTGCATTTTTGACCAGGTTAGCATTCCTGGGCTGATTGGTCTATACTAGTGTGGGGCTAACACCACTGACCATATACGCCTCAAGGAGTGGACAAGGCTAATTTATTTTTCACTTAAAGCTTTTAAGTCTTCTGCAAGAGGCTGTTATCATTTTGAGGCGTGAGGTTGGTAAAACAGTTATCTGTCTCTCACTGTTTCTCGGTCTCTCACTGTTTATATTTGTCTCATTGTTTCCCTCTTCTCTGGATAGGACATGGAGGCAGGTGCAGAAGATAGGAAATGATAGGACTGGTTGGCGTGAACTAGTTGAAGATCAGAACTCCAACAATGGATTTAGGACAAAGAAGAAGAAGAAGAGGAGGAGGAGGAGGAGGAGGAGGAGGAAGAAGAAGAAGAAGAAGAAGAAGAAGAAGAAGAAGAGGAAGAAGAAGAAGAAGAAGAGAAGGAGGAGGAGGAGGAGGGGGGGGAAGAGGAAGAGGAAGACTGAGTTGGCACCCCTCACAAATGCCAACAGGAGGAGGGGGGGGGGAAGAAGAAGAGGAAGACTGAGTTGGCACCCCTCACAAATGCCAACAGGAGGAGGGGGGGGGGAAGAAGAAGAGGAAGACTGAGTTGGCACCCCTCACAAATGCCAACAGGAGGAGGGGGGGGGGGGAAGAAGAAGAGGAAGACTGAGTTGGCACCCCTCACAAATGCCAACAGGAGGAGGGGGGGGGGAAGAAGAAGAGGAAGACTGAGTTGGCACCCCTCACAAATGCCAACAGGAGGAGGGGGGGGGGAAGAAGAAGAGGAAGACTGAGTTGGCACCCCTCACAAATGCCAACAGGAGGAGGGGGGGGGAAGAAGAAGAGGAAGACTGAGTTGGCACCCCTCACAAATGCCAACAGTAACCCTGCAGTGATTGTATGGGCGCATACCTAATCACACACATTGTCACTAAACCCTTGCGATAACTTATCGTATCATTTGAATGTTAACTGTGACAATGGCAAATCTGATATTGGCATTTATCGCTCAGTCTCTTATTTTGTTTCATTGTTTCTTTGTCATTCACTGTGTGTTTTTGTCTCACTGTTTTATTGAATTCCACAGTTTTTCTGGTCTCCTACTGTTTCTCTTTGTCTCACTGTTTCTCTTTGTGTTACCGTTTCTTTGTCGCTCGCTGTTTTTCTTTGTTTCATTATTTCTCCGCCACCTATTGTATCTATTTGTCTCATCGTTTCTTTTATTCACTGTCTCATTTTGTCTCTCTGTTTCTCTTTGTCTCATTGTTTGTTGTCTCACACTGTCTGATTTTGTCAGATTGATTATATTTGTCTCGTTTTTTTCCCCATTCACAGTCTGTTTTTGTCTCACTGATTCTCTGACTCTCAATGTCATTCTTTATCTCACCGTTTCTTCGATTCTCACTGTTTCTCTACGTCTCACTGTTTCTATTTATCTCACTTTTACTCTGTCTCCGCTGTTTCTGTTTGTGTCACTATTATTCTATCTCACACTGCTACTGTTTGTCTCACTGTTTCTCATTGTCTAACTATTTCTATTTGTCTCACTAGTTCTATTTGTCTCACTGTCTCTCACTGTTTCTCTGTCTCTCACTGCTTCTCTTTGTCCCACTGTTTCTTTCTTTGATATCTCCATTGTTACTGTATTCTTTATATTCAAGGAGAGCTCTTTCTTTAATTTGAGACATCTCCATTTCTACTTCATGGTAAAAGTGTTGTATTTTATCATAACTACTACATGTTGTCGGTGCATATACTTGTATAATATTTATACCCATTGGTTTGCCTTTCATTTTGACCATAATAACTCTATCTGAAACACACCAGTAACACGATGTTAGGCGCATATATTTTTCGACCAATCGGCACTTGGTGGGTGATGGAGTTTCTATAGTGTGTTTTTTTTTGGTTGCCTCAATATAAAATTCAATATCTCAGTAACGGGCTGAGATAAAATGATGAGATTTAGTATATAACGTTATCATTATGTCCACCCAACAAAACAATTTTTGTTCTGGAGATTTTACAGCAGATTTTAAAGTTAGCTTATATACGGTATATTAATTATGACTTAAAGATTACGACCATGATTTTAACAGTTTTACAGCTTCCCCAAGATTCGACCCAAATTATTCAAAATTTTCACGTGACTTTCGTTTTCAAACAAACAGCGCGAAGATTCAGAGGCGTCTCCAAATGTGGGTTCTTTCATGAAACGTGATTATATAAATAAACTAGCTGACAAGGCCCGGTTTCTGGTGGAAATCAATCAATCAATCAATCAATCAATCTATCTATCTATCTGTCTGTCTGTCTGTCTGTCTGTCTGTCTGTCTGTCTGTCTGTCTGTCTGTCTGTCTGTCTGTCTGAATGTCTGTCTGTCTGAATGTCTGCCGGTCGGCTGACCCATCCACCTACCCACCGACCCACCGACCTACCGATATCTATCTATCTATCTATCTATCTATCTATCTATCTATCTATCTATCTATCTATCTATCTATCTATCTATCTATCTATCTATCTATTCTATCTATCTATCTATCTATCTATCTATCTATCTATCTGCCTGCCTGCCAGCCCGACCACCCACCCACCGACAGACCGACCGACCTACCGATATCTATCTATCTATCTATCTATCTATCTATCTATCTATCTATCTATCTATCTATCTATCTATCTATCTAGCTGTCTGTCTGTCTGTCTGTCTGCCTGTCTGCCTGCCGGCCCACCCACCCACCCACCGACCGACGTACCGATATCTATCTATCTATCTATCTATCTATCTATCTATCTATCTATCTATCTATCTATCTATCTATCTATCTATCTATCTATCTATCTATCTATCTATCTATCTAATCTATCTAATCTATATGTCTGTCTGTCTGCCTGCCTGCCGGCGCACCCACCCACATACCGACCGACCGACCGACCGACAGATATCTATCTATCTATCTATCTATCTATCTATCTATCTATCTATCTATCTATCTATCTATCTATCTAATATATCTATCTATCTATCTGTCTGTCTGTCTGTCTGCCTGTCTGCCTGCCTGCCTGCCGGCCCACCCACCCACCGACCAACCGACCGACGTACCGATATCTATCTATCTATCTCTATCTATCTATCTATCTATCTATCTATCTATCTATCTATCTATCTATCTAATCTATCTAATCTATCTGTCTGTCTGTCTGCCTGCCTGCCTGCCGGCCCACCCACCCACATACCGACCGACCGACCGACCGACAGATATCTATCTATCTATCTATCTATCTATCTATCTATCTATCTATCTATCTATCTATCTATCTATCTATCTAATATATCTATCTATCTATCTGTCTGTCTGTCTGTCTGCCTGTCTGCCTGCCTGCCTGCCGGCCCACCCACCCACCGACCAACCGACCGACGTACCGATATCTATCTATCTATCTCTATCTATCTATCTATCTATCTATCTATCTATCTATCTATCTATCTATCTAATCTATCTAATCTATCTGTCTGTCTGTCTGCCTGCCTGCCTGCCGGCCCACCCACCCACATACCGACCGACCGACCGACAGATATCTATCTATCTATCTATCTATCTGTCTATCTGTCTATCTATCTATCTATCTATCTATCTATCTATCTATCTATCTATCTATCTATCTATCTATCTAATCTATATGTCTGTCTGTCTGCCTGCCTGCCGGCGCACCCACCCACATACCGACCGACCGACCGACCGACAGATATCTATCTATCTATCTATCTATCTATCTATCTATCTATCTATCTAATATATCTATCTATCTATCTGTCTGTCTGTCTGTCTGTCTGTCTGTCTGCCTGCCTGCCTGCCTGCCGGCCCACCCACCCACCGACCAACCGACCGACGTACCGATATCTATCTATCTATCTATCTATCTATCTATCTATCAATCAATCTATCTATATATCTATCTGTCTGTCTGTCTGTCTGTCTGTATGTCTGTCTGTATGTCTGTCTGTCTCTCTGCCTGCCTGCCGGCCCACCCACCCACATACCGACCGACCGACCGACAGATATCTATCTATCTATCTATCCATCTATCTATCTATCTATCTATCTATCTATCTATCTATCTATCTATCTATCTATCTATCTATCTATCTATCTATTTATCTATCTATCTAATCTATCTGTCTGTCTGTCTGCCTGACTGCCTGCCTGCCGGCCCACCCACCCACCAACCGACCGACCGACCGACCTACCGATATCTATCTATCTATCTATCTATCTATCTATCTATCTATCTATCTATCTATCTAATCTAATCTAATCTATCTGTCTGTCCTATCTATCTAATCTATCTGTCTGTCCTATCTATCTAATCTATCTGTCTGTCTGTCTGCCTGCCTGCCGGCCCACCCACCCATTAACCGACCGACCTACCGATATCTATCTATCTATCTATCTATCTATCTATCTATCTATCTATCTATCTATCTATCTATTTATCTATCTATCTGCCTGCCTGCCGGCCCGACCACCCACCCACCGACAGACCGACCGACCTACCGATATCAATCTATCTAATCTATCTGTCTGTCCTATCTATCTAATCTATCTGTCTGTCTGTCTGCCTGCCTGCCCACCCACCCACTAACCGACCGACCTACCGATATCGATCTATCTATCTATCTATCTATCTATCTATCTATCTATCTATCTATCTATCTATCCATCTATCTATCTATCTATCTATCTATCTATCTATCTATCTATCTATCTATCTATCTATCTAATCTATCTGTCTGTCTGCCTGCCTGCCTGCCTGCCGACCCACCCACCCACCCACCGACCGACCGACCCACCGACCGACCGATCCACCCACTCAGCCAGCCAGCCAGCCAGCCATCCATCCACCCACCTATCTTTCTGCCTACCTACCTACCTTTCTGTCTGTCTGTCCGGGCCGCATCATTCATTTTATTCGGAGACTGCCGAGGGTCGTCGCTGGAGCTACGGAGTTCGTGCTTTGTGCGACGCTTTCCGCGCTGCGGAAAGAAACTGAGCCATATGGGATAAAAACCCTGTGCAATGCAGCCGATTCTGTCGACTGTAAGCTACTTCTTTGATTGCACCCACTCCCATACGAATCCAGATACGCCTTTGTTTGTCATCTGAATTTGCAGGTCCTCATTACCGTAAACATAACATTTTTAACAAGAAATCACTAGTTGTTAAGCAAAACATCAAAGGAATGATGCCGCTTTTAATGATTTAAGTTGTTTTGGGACCTATCAAAGACATATTCCTTGGGTGGGGGTAAATATAAGAAGGCTGGAAAAATTTCATAACGATGCAACAGATAGTTTTCAAAATAATTGATCTTGAATGACGGCATAAATTTCCGGACAGACTATATCACCCTAGTCGCCTTTCTGTGAAGAAAATATCTTGGTTTCCTACTTCATGATGGGTCGGCCTGGGAGCACTAGTCAAATATTTAAAGCAATTTAAAAAAAAACATCATAGCCTTGATGGCGATTCGAGTGCATGACCTGCAGGAAAAGCGGGTTGGTCACAGCGCTACCGCGAGTCTCGTCACTTTGAGTCTCACCATGTCTCGTTTTTCACGGTATCTTTTTTCTCTATTTCTCTGTCTTTCACCGTTTATCTTTCTCTCACTATTTCTGTGTCCCCACCCCTCCCCCCCCTCTCTCTCTCTCTCTCTCTCTTACTTTCTCTGTCTTTTGTTGAATCTCTTTGAGTAACCGTATCTCAGTTTTACATTGTATCTCTTTGTCTCACCGTTTATCTGTCTTTCAGTGTACATTTTTGTCTCACAGTTTCTCTGTCTTTCACTGTATATCTTTGTCTCATCATTTCTCCGTCTTTCACTGTAAGTCTTTGTTTCCCAGTTTCTCTGTCATTCACCGTATTGCCTTTGCTCATTGTGTCTCGGTTTCTCACTATCTCTTTGTCTCATAATTTTTCTGGCTCTCATTGTTATCTGAATCGCAGTGTCTCACTTTGTTTATACGTAAACCACTATCTCTCTTTGTCTCATCAAATGCATGCCTCTCACTGTCTCACTTTGTCTCCCTCATTCTCAATGTCTTTCTTTGCCTCACGCTTTCTCATTTTCACTCATTGCCTAATTTTTTTCCCTCACTGTCTCTCTTGCTGTCATTGTTTCTTCGCCTCTCATTGTTTCTCGCTGTTTTACGTTAATCCATCTTTCGCCTCATCTATTTCTCTCACTCTATCTCTGTCTTTCAGTGTTCAACTTTGTCTCTCCGTTTTTCTTTCTCCCTCTTGATCTCTATCTCTTTACCTGTGTTCTCTCCCAGTTATAACCTTTTCGTCTATTTAACCTACTATATATCTTTGTCTATCTCCTTCTAGCTATACCTTTCGTAATCATTTACTCGCCGTTTCCCTCCCACCCTCTCCCACTCCCGATACGTGTGCTCGGAAGTGTGTACGTCTGTCTGTCTTGTAGCCAAGCCGCTGGTATCCGCCTGTAAGCAATCTAGAGATTAAGACCGTCTGGCGACTTATTGTGTCACACTTTGAGTCACAATTCTAATCTCAGATGAAGGCTATACTTCTGTTCTGTGCCAAGGTTGACACACTGTCAAGATTATGTGCAGCCGAGGTCACCAACCCATCCACTCAATCAAATACACATACACTTAAACACGCATGCACGCGCGCGTACACACACACACACACACACACACACACACACACACACACACACACACACATACATATATATCTATCTATATATATAAAACACAATGTATGTATTTCCGTCCGTCCTTTATGCGTTCGCGAACGGTCCATCCGATTGAGATGAAATTTTCTACACGTTTTCCTTTCATTCCTGTGCAACTTACTGTCATAGTTTTTTAGTTTTTTTTTTTCGGCTACTTACTTACTAAAATTTAATATTTCATTTTTCATTATATATTGCTATATAGCAAGGGGACTTAACTCTAGAAAAGTTGTTTCAAGGGGCATAACTTTTAATAACATTTCTATATACTTTATAGTCATATTGTTGCATCGCTTTCAAAGATTTATAAACTCTTTGTCTATAGTTATTTTCAGGCATATGAGTTATAATAAATAATGATATAATCTTTAAGGCATTTTCAAAGTTTTCATAAAAATAATGCATAATGCATAACATTGTAACTCATCTTTTTATGCTTAAAGAAGTTATCTACAGTCATGTAGGTGATTAGAAACAGTTTTCATTAAAAATAATGGATGGTGTGTGGAAGGACATTCTTTTAAGTTACTGTATGAATTTAATGAGACGCTCCCCGCCAGGAGCTGGGCGAAGCCACGCCGGGTCAGATAGATAGACAGACAGACAGATAGTCGGGAACGGGAGCTTATATGACTACTTATATGAATTAAATGAGATGCTCCCCACCAGGGACTGGGTGAAGCCGGGCCGGCTCAGACAGACAGACAGACAGACAGACAGACAGACAGACAGACAGATAGTCAGGAACGGGAGCTTATATGACTACGTACATGAATTAAATGAGATGCTCCCCACCAGGGACTGGGTGAAGCCGGGCCGGGTCAGATAGACAGACAGACAGACAGACAGATAGTCGGGAACGGGAGCTTATATGACTACTTATATGAATTAAATGAGATGCTCCTCGCCAGGGACTGGGTGAAGCCGGGCCGGCTCAGACTGACAGACAGACAGACAGACAGATAGTCGGGAACGGGAGCTTATATGACTACGTATATGAATTAAATGAGATGCTCCCCACCAGGGACTGGGTGAAGCCGGGCCGGGTCAAACAGGCAGACAGACAGACAGACAGATAGTCGGGAACGGGAGCTTATATGACTACGTATATGAATTAAATGAGATGCTCCCCACCAGGGACTGGGTGAAGCCGGGGCTGGTCAGCCAGACAGACAGACAAACAAGCAGACAGACAGACAGACTGATAGATAGATCCCCTCCAGGGACTGGGCGAAGCCGGGCCGGGTCAGCTAGTATATATATACACGTCAATATATATATACGTCTATACGTCAAGCGTACTTTGTCCACATTGTCAAAGAACATTTCGAGCCAAAATAGGCCTTATCAGCCATCTTAGACCTCACGGCTCCATACCTTCAACCCCACTTGATGAAATGAATGGTCATCATCATTCTTGATGGACAAACAACAACAACAACAACAACAACAACAACAACAACACACACACACACATCACTTACACAAACTCATACAATTATCCCTCCTTCAATGGTCATCATCATTCTTGATGGACAAACAACAACAACAACAACAACAACAACAACAACAACAACAACAACAACAACAACACACACACACACACATCACTTACACAAACTCATACAATTATCCCTCCTCCCCCCACTCAGTAACACACAAGTACACACTCTCTCGCATACACATATACTCACTAAGAAAACTGTACACATGCATAATCTCTCTCTCTCTCTCTCTCTCTCTCTCTCTCTCTCTCTCTCTCTCTCTCTCTCTCTCCCTCTCTCTCTCTCTCTCTCTCTCTCTCTCTCTCTCTCTCACACACTCGCTCTCTCTCTCTCATATCCTAATTCATTTATAAAGCAAAGCATACACATACACTACTTCCCATAAACACATAATCGACACATACATACACACACACGCGCGCGCGCGCACACACACGTGACACACACCCCTCTCCTTAGCATACATACTTACCCCTAGAGACGTGTAGAGGAGAACATGGATTTGTGTGGAAGAACTTCGGTGTGTGTCATTCAGCCATTCACACTCATGTCTGAACCCCACACACTCGTGTTTCAGCCCCATACAGTCATGTCTGAGCCCCACACACCCGTGTTTCAACGCCATACAATCATGTCTGAGCCCTACACACTCGTGTTTCAGCCCCATACGGTCATGTATGAGCCCCACACACTCGTATTTCAGCCCCATACAGTCATGTCTGAGCCCCATACACTCGTGTTTCAGCCCCATAGAGCCTTGTATGAGCCCCACACACTTGTGTTTCAGCCCCATATAGTCATGTATGAGCCCCACACACTCGTGTATCAGCCCCATACAGTCATGTCTGAACCCCACACACTCGTGTTTCAGGCCCATACAGTCATGTCTGAGCCCCACACACCCGTAACCACAACCCACCACAGACAAGAACCAGGACAGCCGCGAAGCAAAGAGAGGAGAAAGACACAAGAGGCGGAAAAAACCGACTCACAGACAGTCAGATGGGTAGTCAAACGTATTCAAGTGGAGATGACAGACGAACACATCCTGAAGCAGCTACAAGAAGAGAATCTCAACATCCGAATCTTGAAGGCGGAGCGGATACTGACGTACTCCAAGATCCCTACTACGTTAGCGGTAGTGACGACTGAGGGCGGTGAGATACCACGCCAGGTATCGATTAACAAGAAAGTACAACAGCCCGAAGGATTCATTCCAGCAATCACTCAATGTTCAAGATGCCAGAGGGCCGGCCACAGCAGATCAACATATCGCAGTAAGACAGAGATCTGCCGATACTGCGCCGATCACCACGCCTTCAAGGAGTGTCCGATGGCCAAGCTGGACACGGACTTCGAAGCACCAACAACAAGAGAAAGTGCGCCAACTGCCTGGGCAAGCATGGAACAAGATACTTCGGCTGTCCGTACCTCCAAAAAACACAGAGACGTCTTAAAGATCGCCATTATCACAAAGACACCATACAAGGAAGCAATGCGGAGGTGCGAGACAGCCACGGGTATATCACAAGCTGAAAGAAATCAACTGCTAAACCAGATAGACGAGCTGAAGAAGGAAGTCAATGCACTGCTGACACCGACTCCGACCAGCGACAACGAAAAACTGCTGGCGGAAATAAAGGAGATCCAGCAAAACATTAAACAAAAAGTGGAACATATGGCCGAGATGAAGAAGGAAAACGAAGAAATCCTACGAGCCATTAAATCAGAGAGAGAACTGCTAAAAGCTCAAATGGAATTAATCCCCCCCCCCCCCCCCCCCAAAAAAAAAAAAAAACAGAAGCCATGCAAGAGACAACAGAGAAGCCGCAAGATGAAACGCAACAAACAACCGAGCCGGAACAGCAAGATAAAACCAGCAACCCAACAACAACGCCCGAGATATTCAAGGAGAAACCAACCAACAAACATTATATAGCAATGTGAATAATAAAACTGCTTTATAGACTTTCAGCTTTGTTTCCAGGCTTATTCCACTTCTGTCCCATACATTCTTGTACAGTCTGCCAGAGGCCGCGATGGCCTTGGAGATTCTTGCATTCACTTCGTCATCAATTGTGGCAGCATGTGACACAGTGCTGCCAAGATAGGTGAACTTGTCCACAACACTTAGTCTATGACCGTTCACCTTGATATTCGGCACGGTGTGATCATTCCCTGGAGTTGGCTGGTACAGTCTTCTCCAAGTTGATATTGAACCCAAAGTTGGCACAGGCGTATGAGAAAGCTGAAACATTGTGTTGCATGTCTGCCTCTGAGTTGGCATATAGAGCGCAATCATCAGCAAACACCAGTTCTCTGACGGTGTCTCTGTTAGTTTTGGTTTTCAGCCTTCTGAGATTGAACAACTTTCCATCCATGCAGTAGTTGATGTCTGTTCCAATGTGATTGTTCTCGAAGGCATTCGTCAGCATAGCTGAAAACATGAGGCTGAACAGTGTTGGTGCCAGGACACATCCTTGTTTCACTCCATTGGTGACAGGGAAGAGCTCAGACAGTTCGCCATTTTCCTGTACTCTTGCCTGCATCCCATCATGAAATAGCCGCACTGTTTGGACAAACTTTTGTGGACAGTCATATTTCGCCATAATCTTCCACAATCCGTCTCTGCTGACTGTATCAAAAGCCTTGGTAAGGTCAATGAAAGTGGAGAACATTTCAGAGTTCTGTTCCTGACATTTCTCTTGCAGCTGCCTTGCAGCGAAAATCATGTCAACAGTTCCACGTTCTTTTCTGAAGCCACATTGACTCTCAGGAAGAAGATCTTGATCGAGATGGGCCGTGAGGCGACAGAAGAATTATGGCGAGTATCTTCCCTGCGATTGAGAGCAAGGAGATGCCTCGGTGGTTGTCACAGGACTGGCGGTTTCCTTTGCGTTTGTAAAGGTGGACTATTGACGCGTCCTTGAAATCTTGTGGCATGGTCTCGTTCACCCATAAGTTTGTAAAGACTTGGTGAAGCTGCTCTGTTAGGACCTGCCAACATGCCTTGTATATCTCTGCGGGGATGGAGTCAGGACCAGGCGCCTTTCCACTGGAAAGTTGCTGGATGGCTTTGTTTACTTCCACTATGGTTGGCAGGTCATCAAGTGTATCATTAGTGAGAACTTGAGGAAGGCAGTTGATGGTTTCATCATCGAAGAAGGACGTTGCATTTAAGATGTTGCTGAAATGCACTGCCCAGCGTTGAAGGATTTCTTTCTTATCGGTGACCAATGTTCCCCCATCTGTACTGAGGAGGGGAACTATGCCTGGTGATGTAGGACTGTAGACCGCTTTCCGTGAGTCGTAGAAGTTTTTCATATCATGTCTGTCGGCAAAGCCCTGAATTTCATCAGCTTTGCTGCTCAGCCAGGAGTCCCGCATGTGGCGAAGTTTCTGCTGTACTATCCTTTGAATGTTATTGAAGGCATCATTTTTTATGTTGACTGTCGCGTAACGTATACTACTAGGATGGAATTGGATCAAAGTAGATACTAAATAGACTTCTACGAATAGAGAATCTAACCACTGCTGAAGAAGCGATCAAATGGCTCGCAATTCTAGAAGAATGATTATCAAAGTCCCAGAGTGGATCACTACTTCTAAACAGTGCCAGGCGGAAAGTTATGACGACTAACTGTACTAACACACGAAGACAGTATGTCAAGTTATTCCTGCTAACGTGCCTGGATGAATAATGAGCCCCCACTGCCTAATGTATTCTCACACAACAGGAGATAAGACAGAATGATAAGTATAGATGTAGTCCTTTCACTCGTCACACAATCTGATGATGCTAATTCTAATTATATAATGACAGACGCAGTTGTTAAAATTACAAATATATCATAACGTTTAATCCTAAAGAACACTACGTGAGCCCCACTGGGAACTCACTGACACATAAGAGATACGCAGATCCCTGAAATTTCTACAAGATAATGTTCAGCTAGAGGATATAATCATAGACTCCTAGCCAATAGCGGACAATTTGTGATTGCTGTGCAGTGGCAAACGGGTGGGTAGCCACTCATCTGATAATCCTTAGCCTCCTGGATGGTAAGCTGGCAGTGCTGACTGGATCGTGGTATGGACTCCATTCTCTGCTGCATCAAGTGAGTGGTTCGTAGCTCAATCACCGGTCGTAACTACGGCTACAGATGATCAGGGTGCAGGCTCTGTGAATAACAGTGAGAAGGAGTGAATAATCCTTCAAGACAGAATTGTAAATTCTTTTGGCCATGTCATTGTCCTGCATGGCATGCTTGTCTCATAAATTTCAATAGCATGTATTATCTCAATTTACACATTTTGATTCCTTATCTGAAATCTACAACAGCACACTGATCTAATGGAAACAGCACACAAATGATATCCTATTCTCTCTGCTGATATTTAGATCAAACATGTACAATCACAATGCTCTACGTCAAAGACCACATTCCAAATATATATTCTAAGTCATGATTAATCATGGAAACATGAACCACAATTCACATAATGAATTAACAGTACATATAGGATGACTTCAATGGAATGAAACTCAGACGCCACAACTCCGACGTCACATATACATTAACAAACCATTAAATCGATGAAACACCACACACCATTTTCCAAGTATGGAAACACACAAACTACACTCCACACGATGAATTAACATCACATATTGATGAATTCCATAGAATGAAATGAAACCACACACAACAACTATAACTTCACGATGTACACGAGTGAACCATTAAAATCAATGAAACACCCCAAGTTCACTTAAAGAGTTGTACTACTAGCAAGTCTTCCTTATATTAATTAAAACATAATTAATTATCTAGAAGATTTCTTAGCTAGGTTTACGATTACTTTCACTATACACAAGAACAATATTAGAGTTGGAGAATTCCCCCAAGGTTTGAACTATGTTAAGTGGGCCATATTGGACCACAAGGTAGTAATCTGACTATGGGCAAGATAGAGATTAATAAAGAATAATTAATTGTAACTTATTCACTCTCTGAACTAATTCCTTCAACTAATAAGTATATTATCTAGAGAAATACGCTAGTTCCGAAGTTAAGCACATAATTAAATTATCTTAACTCCAATCGTCTACTGACTAACTCAGTTGTCCTTCCGCGGGCGGATACCTAATTTCGAGAATCACGTAATGTAATTTATCCATGTTTTTAATGCCACATGTGACGAGCTTTGCGTTTTACCCTTGTCGGCAAGCCACATGGCACAAGCATGGTCCTAATTCTAATATTAGTTAACTAACACTAGTTTTAATTGATAGTAACTATTATCGATCGGCATGGCCTTTAGATTTTGCCGGCAGATTGACACACAGAAATATATTTAACAAAATTATTATTAACTCACCCTGCAACTAGATTTTGACTGGCCTATCGGGAGTGGAGACTATCATTGGCTTTTCTATGTTTTAGAGGGTTGTTCGGCTTAACAAGAGCCAGCAATAAAATATGTTTAAACACAGACAGGTGTTCAATGTTAGCCAATTGACGTGATAGTTAGCTCCTGCTCCCTCCAGCCTGCTGTCAGAAAAATGGCAGAGGTTAGGGTGCTACCGGAAGTTAACTTCTCATCCAGGAGAGTTCCCTTCCTGTGGCCAAATTATTATTCACAGCCAAACCTGAATATAAAATTCAGCCTGACTTGATTTCTTGGCTTGTAAACGAACTCTACCCTACATCTACTTCTAACTATAAGAAGAAATAGTATTTAACTCTCTCTATAGTTTTATGTATATAAATACACTAACCAAAGACGATTTTATCTAATATTTGAAAATATAGATAAAAATAAAAAATAATACAGGATACATAGAGGGGTTTACTGAGGGCTATCTCCATCTAATAAAAAAAACTATCTGAGAGGTGGGCCAACCTGTCACATTGACTTTGGGTCATTCAAATGTGCCTTGAGGAGAAGATGTTTCTCGGCCAGCAATTGGTTGATGTCTTCAGAATTTTCATCAAACCAGTCTTTGTGCTTTCGGGGAGCTGGACCCAGGATTTCCATAGCAGTGTTGTAAATTAGGTCCTTTAGGGCTCTCCACTGTTTCCGCATCCTGTTTAGCTGCATCATTTGGCTTGAGGCGGTTTTCCAGCATGTTTTCAAACGACAGCTGCATTCTATTTATTTTTTTTTTTTGCTGTTTAGGCGGGTGACATTTAGGTTTTTTTTTTTTTTTTTTTTCATTTTTAACCCGTGAGGACGCCGTTGTGGTTTGATGTGCATGTTTATTTTCGGGACAATGAGACGATGGTCTGTCCAACATTCGGCACCACACATGGATTTTGTCACTCGAACGTCTTGTCTGTCACTCCTCCTGACGATGACATAGTCAATAAGGTGCCAGTGTTTCGAGCGAGGGTGCATCCACGATGTCCTATTTCTCGTGGGAAGACGGAAAATTGTGTCGGTGATCAGGAGATCGTGTTCGGCACAGGTCTGAAGGAGGAGGAGTCCTTTGCTGTTACAATTTCCGACTTCGTACTTTCCAATGATGCCACTCCAGGAGGCGGTGTCCTTGCCTATTCTGACATTGAAGACCCCAAGGAGTATAAGTTTGTCTCCTTTGGGAACAGATGTTAACACGTTGTGCAGGTCTTCACAGAACTTGTTTTTGACGTCATCTTCATTTGTCATGGTTGGTGCGTAGACACTCACGATGGTTGCATACTACTTTCCTTTCAGCAGGGGTAACTTAACTGATTGCCTGCCAAACAAAAAAGCGGTCCTGACCAAACAGAAATTCAAGGCAGAAAATTTGAAGTAGGGGTGTGTCACAATAATGGTTTTAAAATGGTTAAAATGGTAGCAGATGTATTGTATTACATATCAAATTAAAGAGGATTGCACAGGGAACATGACAGTGCTAATAATTAATTGATAGGTTAAAAATATTATGACAAGGGATAGCACTTTTAAGGTGTCTATGATATGTCATATTTCATCCCATGCCTGTTCCAGTATTTCAGTATGGTCAATATATGTATGTGAATGTATACCTCTGTCATATTTCATGTGAATGTATACCTATGTCATATTTCAAGTGAATGTATACATATGTCATGTGAGGCATATTCAAGAAGCTCACAGTGGTCATTACACTTGTAGAAATGTTATCCCAGATGTTGATTGAATTCCTGAACAGTTGCCCAATGTTAATGCGGATGTCAAGTACTTGTTGATGTTTGTTCAACAGTAGTTGTTTTATATGTTGTAAACAATCAATATCCTCTAACACTATATTACATTTATCGGGTGGTTTTGTGGGAATGGAGAAGTACACACAGACACATTTACATAAAGGAGTGAAGTATTTTCCTCTTGTGTTTGTGGTAGAATTCCATGATCACCTTGCATTATAGAAGTGAAAGAGAATCAAAATAATCCCCATTAGGGATCCCCTAGACATAAAACAAGCAAATGTTCTCATATATTAAAACCCACATCCCACACTGCGGCTGATTATGAATCCTCGACTCGGGGCGTCGGGGGGAGGGGGGGGGAAATGATGACACTGGGCGTATCATTATTCCTTAAGCCACAGTACATGTTTACACACACACACACACACAGACACACACACACACACACACACACATATATATATATATATATATATATATATATATATATATATATATATATATATATATAGCGCTTGTGTGTAAGTGTTCGGGTGCGCGCGCACACACAAACACACACACACACATTTATGATCAGTGCGTGAGCTTTCCTATTTCTCTCACCACCGCCACACACACACACCTTCCCTCTTTCCATTCTCTACTCACGTTTCTGGCATTGTTTCTTTAATTTGATCTGAAATCCCAATGAAGCAACCGACAGGTCTCATTTAAGGGCGCCCTACAGTCTAGGGAGCCAGATTTAGAAATACTGAAGTCATAGTGCCAAAAATATTGAGACTAAACCCCTCGTTGAAGGGCCTCACTAGTTGAAATGTATAATGAAAATAATCAGAACTGGTCGACTTCTACGTGATACTGAGAGGTGATAGAGGAGGGAAGAGAAGGAGTGGCAAGCAGAGGTATAGATAGGAGGGAGCGAGATGAAAGAACAACACAGAGAAATATAGAGGCATAGATCGAGGCAAACTAAGAGAGACAGAGGAAAATAAACAGATAAAGGAACAGAGACAGATAAAGGAACAAAGAAAGTACTACAAGAGGGGAGTGCATAAAGGCATTTGATTGGCCACGTTAGGATAAGACCATCGTCACGTTATGGAACGAGTTAGTTGCATATCCTTTACAGGACGTCGCAGTCGACCGCAGCAATTTTTGACTGTTTGTGATTTCTTAGCAAGTTTACGTTCAGTAGTTTGCCATTGCTTTCTGAACGATCCGCACTCATACCATTGTATGAAAACCAACCCAAAGCGGTCTGCTTCCAAATCGCCCGCAGCTGTGTTTCGAACGCGGTATGCGGGATTGTGAATTACGTCTGTAACCCCTTCGCCACTGAGCCGCTATGAGTGGAGTAGGAAATTTCAACACGGCGTGACTTCTATGACATACTTTTAGGTCTAATGATGAGGTACAGCAGACGCGACCAAGAGAATTGCACTGATCGCAGTGGTTACTACATCGAAAAATGATACATTTGTTCTTTACTTTTTCAGAATATATTCAAACACAAAAAAAAATTTAATGTTTTCATTTTAAGCCTCCTCGTATTTCTGCCACATTCTGTACAACTATTTTATTACTTTCAGTATTGTCTGTACACATGTTCAGTGTAATTATTTTAGCATTTCTCGCTGGGTCTGTACCAGTACTATAGTATTTTTGCTTTGTTGTGTACACACATTCAGTATAACTATTTTACCACTTCTAGTATTATATGCACAGATATTCATTACAAGAATGCTAGTATTTCTGCCCTTTTCAGTACACGTATTCAGTATAAATATTTTAGTATTTCTGTTTCGATCTACACATATGTTCAGTATAACCATTTTTAGTTTTCTATATTTTAATATTTCTGTTCGGGCCTGTGCGTATATTAATTACAGCCAATTTCAATTTTTTTTTCCCCCCTGCTCGGTCCTGCACGCATATTCAGTAAAACCATTCAAGTATTTCTGGTCTTTCCCGTACATATATTCAGTACAACCATTTTAATATTTCTGGTCGGGTCTGCGCTCACGTCGTCTTATTACAGGCGCGCCTACGTGTTACACGCACGCGGGATGAGAAAGTAATTAGCGGTAACATGACAGAACTTTAGAGTGAGCGAGGAGACAACGCGAGC
Source organism: Cepaea hortensis (assembly GCA_963921405.1). Classification (NCBI taxonomy): domain Eukaryota; kingdom Metazoa; phylum Mollusca; class Gastropoda; order Stylommatophora; family Helicidae; genus Cepaea; species Cepaea hortensis. Next base: position 24,532,587 of record OY992881.1, on the reverse strand, counting down.
TGTACTTGGAAGGCGGGAGCGTCGGGAGCGGACATACAACATAGTGAAAGCCAGCGTTTGCATGACCAACACTTGTAACTAGGATTTCAAAGCGACTTCAGTTCATCGCGACTAGCGGCTGTTTTTGTTGAACTTTTCGAGTAATATTTGATTTGATGATCTTGCAGAAAACAGTTTTGGTTAGTGATGTTTAGTGAGCTGTAATCTTAGTTCGTACATACTGCGATCTCGATACGTCGATGTATTTGCCGATGTGTAAATGTAAACGTTAGCAATTTTAATGTAAGTGTAGTAATACTGTCAATTAATACCGCGCTTGAAGAATAACAGTTAAGTATCTCGCCGGTTGGCGTGAGTGATTATACTTCTCCACATCGTTTGAACTCCAACAGCATGTTATCATCTCGTGTGCTGACACCTTTCCGTACCACGAGACAAGAATACAACCAATTATCTCTCGTTGACTTCCTCTCTCTCTCTTTCCACAGAAATTTCCAGTTGTCACAATATGCTCTAGTTTTGGTATTCTCATAATGAGGACCACCTCTTTCTGGTGTTTTTTTTTTAAGCTGTCTATGTGTTGAAGTCTCTTTCAAAATTAAAATTACTCATCAATGAATTTTCAGTAAAATTATATACAACTACAGACCTAACTCCTCTAGGGATTTCTGTGCTTGTTTACTGATTGTCCAGCGTTCGCAGCCATGTGTTAATACTGGTTGTATGTCGTCATCATCATCATGTGCCCTGCCGACTGGCGTAGTCCTTCGTGGCTTTCCATAGATCTGTCTCTGGATCAACTCTGCTGATGATATTCTTCCACGCCACCATCTTAGCGCATCCACCATCATTTCTAATTGTCTGCCTCTTTTCACACTGATCTTTCCAGTTGTCACTATACTCTGCAATGCCTCTCTTTTCATCACACGCTCAAAAAATGCTGTTTCTCTCTTCTTTTATTTTTTATAGTTGTATATAATGGCACTATGTAACATGCATGTATTCTTTTTCTAACTGTAAAAGACACGGATTTATTGTATAAATATCAGGTATACATTATACATATATTGTGCAACCTTGAAACAAAGAAATCCATTTACCAAATGCTGTTCACTTCAAAATAGCTATAAATAAGATTTATAATTGATAAACAGCTGATATTTACACACGTCGGGTTTATATATCAACATTTAAACTTACATACACTTAGATGCACGGCCGTTTAATTAATAATCCGCAATTTATAGTTTAATGTTACATTCTTCAAGAATGGTTTCAGTGGCTTTCTAAAACAAAGTTGGATTGGATTTTTGTTTAAGTATTTTCTGCGCTGACACCTATCTTCTATGGCTGAAAGTGTTCGGGCCAGCAATGGGGGTGTGGGTGGCAATCAACCAGTCTCAGATCCCCGCCTGCCGCTCACCCCCATGCAAGTCTTCAAATTAAAGAAGAACTGGAAGGGGGTCAAAAGGCGTTTGGAGGATACCGGAGTCGAGATGCTGATACGGTGAGTTACTTAACGACATCTGTCAATGTTTGTGTGTCATGGCCTGGCCGTGCTGTGTGTATTAAGTGATCTCTTGTGTTCTCACTTGAGCTGTTGACCCACTTTGTTGTTTTCTGCACCCATTTGCTAACATTCATTAACGTTATTACAAATACCCGTAGCTTATTGTTATTTTTATTGTTCTTAATAATAATAAACCGGTCTCCCTAGTGAAGAAGATAAGGACGTTGTTCGTAATCCCGTATACTCACGCATGGAACACAGCTGCACGAGATTCGCAGCGGATCGAGTCGCGCTGGTTACTTACATAGGTATGTGAGCCGGTCGTTCAGAAAACAAAGGCAAACTGCTGAATGTAAAACTTGCCAAGACATCAACAGCAGCTGAAAAATGCCGATGTTGACTACAATGTCCTGTAAAGCATATGTGAGAAAATAAATACATAATAATAATAATAATAATAATAATAATAATAATAATAATAATAATAATAATAATAATTTAACAAAATTGTAAACGTCGTTTCTTTATAATCACCGCATATGATGTAGATGCCTTATAAAATAATGTGTGATGTATACTATACCAACAAACCTGCCTATTAATCTACCTGCCTACCTAGTACTTACCTGCATAACTACCAACCCACTTGCCTGCCTGTCAATCTACCTACATACCTACTTATCTAACCATCTACACACCAAAATATCTACCTACTTACCAACCTATTTGCTTGTTTTATGCCTGTCCGTTTGCCTACCCGCCTACCTACCGCCCTTCCTTCCTTCCTACCTACCTGCCTGCCTACTTTAACTTACCTATCTTCCTTCCTTGCCTGCCTGCCTGCCTACCTACCTACCTACCACCCTCGCTCCCTTCCTTCCTTACATCCATCCTTCCAACCTACCTACCTACCTTCCTTCCTCCCTCCCTCCCTCCCTCCCTGCCTGCTTGCCTGTCTGCCTGCCTGCTTGACTGCCTGCCTACAGCACTCTCTTCCTTCCTTCCATCCTTCCTTGCTTCTTACCTACCAACCCACCTACTTATCTATCTTCGTCTGTCCGTAACTCCCTACCCTCCTACGCGTCCGTCTGTCCGTTTGTCTAACTGTCTGTCTCAAACACACACTCTTCCTCTATTTCTCTATCTCTATCTCTCTTTCTCCCTGTCCGACTTCATGCGTGTCTGCTTGTCTCGATACCTACTCCCTAAATACCCCTTTCTCAGCAAAAACGTGCTGGCTATAAAGTGCACGTGGCAAAATAGGTGTGGATGGCTGTTATCTGGCTCCTTTAAGTATATTAGTTATTATCCTATGATAAAGAATCTCTGCTGTCCACTATGGGCTTCAAGAAGACAGTGAATGTCTTTAAAGAATAACTAATCTGTCTACAGAAAAGTGACAACACATGATTAAAGTGAACTGAATAACTGAAGATTTCAATAGAGACACCTGGTCTGACATTGAACAATTCACAGATATGAACAAAGAAATGTCTCTCTGTAGACAGATGTGGTTCAGAGGGATGTCCCAGCTGGATGGGGCATCATTGAGCCAGGAATTATACTTGGTCATCCAGAGTCAATGCAATGTCCAAAAGAACACAGACACCTTCATCTGGCATGGTCATCCAATGGTACCGCATATTAGGACTTGGGACCTCATGCCCCTACGCCAGAAGGATGAAAATAGATATTGGAAGGTAGTTTGACCTCCCTCTTGATACTTGGAAAAGTACAACTGGCAGTCACTTTTCTCCAGACCTGATGATGATTATGAAGATGCTTGACTAAACTGCTTGACTAGGGCTTGATGATGCCCTAACTAAGGATGTCCTGCTTGACGTCCTGGGAATACTTCTGGAACATTCCCAGCAATTCATACAGGATGTTTGACTTTTAGATGGGATGGTGTTTTACAAGCCTCTGTACCAGACACTGACTTCTATTTGGTTGCCTTGAAATAGGCTTGAAATATCTTGGCATTTCTCCATCCTTGAGCAATACAATGAATCAACCTTAAACTGACTTGCATTATACTGGTATTTTACCAGCTTGGAACAATGCAATGACTTGCAATGTACTTGTATTTCATCAAACTTGAAATGACTTGAATTATACTGGTATTTCACCAGCTTGGAACAACGCAATGACCTGAAATATATTTGGTTAATATAAAATAAGGAGGGTACCTGAAAGTACAATAAATCAGGAGTTACATCTGGGTAACAACTGGATCAGCATATGTCATAGGACTGTCCTTCCTGCCCTGATCATGCTCTCAGCTCGTTTGGATCCGGTCTAGTTTTATGTAGACCCATCCAGCCGGCCATTTTCCCTCTTTGACTTGACCGAAGAAATTGATAATAGTGTTCTACTCTTTTCTTCTTTTTTTTTTTCACGTTATGGTATATGTCACATTCTATCTGAGTGCATACGCTGGAAAATGTACAATAGGTCGAGTTCCTTGTCTTCTGATTTATCTGAACTACCAACGAACGAGGATCTTAACATCACTGACTAATTCGCTTCAATCACTCATTAGAGTAAACTAACAATTTGCCTTTACTCTTAATGTTGTGTCTCGGCATGATTAAGTTAACTCTAGGAGTAGAGTTCCTCATCCGGTAGAGTAGACAATCCCTTCTCTATATTACATTATTAATAATAAGAAATGTTGTTTCGGACCCAGTATGATTCTTTATATTTCATTGGAAAGTAATCACTGGTAAGATAGGTGAGAATAAAGATCATTTATTTATTACGATATTGGATGAATATCTATGAGACGTATTTCAAAGTATTTCAAAGTCCACCAGAAGGTCCCAACCAAGCCATTTTGATGATGGTATTACAACATCTACTTCAAACTATCCCATGTATGGATTCAGAGCAAAGCGACGGATGTTAGGATTATCGTAGTACATGATATATGGCACCTACGGGGTTACTGGCTGAGTTTTAAGTCAATTAAGTTTATAAACTAACGAACTTAAATTGAAACAAACCCGTTTCCACAGTCCTACATTCCCCCACGGTGAGCCGGGAACAACCGGCTGCTAGATTTAGGTTGTATATTCCTCCAACATGGAAGAACGCTTCGTGCCGTGCTAATTTTAGAACACAACCTGAGAGTTGAGTTGAGTTAAGAATCGACCTCACTGCACGCAGGACATTCCCATACGTGCTCAGTCCCATCGTTCAACAGCCAGCGAAGAGTCACACTACTATTCGTTCCAACCGATATCTGATTTAAAGTTCTCCTGGTCTTCCCTCTCAGTTTTGATATTCTTCCACCAGAGCCCGTGCCTATCCCCCGCAATCTCATTCTTTCCACATACAGGTTCTCAATCTGTTCCCCAGCCTTCTCCACCTTGTTCCGCAAGCGCACGACCACCTCCCCCTTGTCCATAGGTAATCTATCAGCCTGTTCATTCCCCCGCACCCCTGCATGGCCAGGGCAAAATATCCACACAATTCTCACAATCTGTAACCTCTGAAGCGACAATAGCCATTCCACACGAAACATTCCTTTCTCCACCTTACTAAGCGTACTTTTTGAATCCATGATGCATACAATGTATGTTGCAGTAGTCTCCTCTAACCAACGGAAAATCGCTGTTACTGTTTCCATCTCCATTCCCATGCTGGAGGTTGTAGTCTCATATGCCAGACTCTTCTATTTCAAGACTTGTCCATTAGCACACCACCTGAGAAATCTACTCACATTGTCTTATTTACAACAACTCAAGTATCAAACTGTTCAATTAACTTCTAGTATTTACAACAACTCAAGTCTCAAACTGTTCAATTACCTTCTAGTATTTAGAACAACTCAAGTATCAAAATATTCAGTTACCTTCTAGTAGAGAATTTGACTTTTTCTCCTTTATTCACGCAGTAGATCAACATTGGTGGATTTCCCCCTATTGCATTACATTCTGCAGAATATTGAAAGCGTCCTCTCTCCTCGGGATATTGAATGTGAACTAACAATGTCGGTCTTTTGCAGAAGTTTTATGAGCGTGTGTAAAACTTCAACTCATTTTAAGCACTGCGACTAACCGACTTTTCTTCAGTGCTTCACGGATCTGCGGCTAGCCATTCACCGGGAAACTACAGAATCTTGAGACTCTGTGAGTGACAATTATGGAAACCATGTCTCACTGGAATTATGATAGTGAGTAGAATCTCATTCTATCCTTCGTGCGACATGGAAATTCTCCCATACAGATCTCGTTGTCAGTTCCCCTCACACACCCCCCCCCCCCCCGAATTCCACGTGAGGTGGAAATAGATTGGTGATGAGTTGGGAAGACCCTGGTTTTGTTACAGTGCACACACACACACACACACATACACACACACACAACTACACACGCACAACTACACACGCACAACTACACACGCACAACTACACACACACACACACACACACACACACAACTACGCACGCACAACTACCGCTTACGCCCAGCCTGATGTAAGAAGATATGCCAGAAGCTGTGTTGTGTCATAGCGAACTCAAGTATTAGGTCCTGCATGCTTGTCTGCCAGGTCATATTATTCTTGTGCGTCTGTCTGATGCCTGCCTATATATCTGTAGATCTACCTGTTAATCTCTCTATGTGTCTGTCTGTCCACCTGCCTGCCTACCTGCTTGCATATCTATCTGCTTGTCTGCCTATCTATCTGCCCGTCTGTCTGTCTGTTACCTGCATACATATCTATCTGTCTGTCTCCTTGTCTGCCTATCTATATGCCCGTCTGTCTGTTTGTCAGTCTGTCAGGTCTATCTGTCAAATATGTCTGACTGTCTTTTTCTCTGTCTGTCAGGTCTATCTGTTTATACCGATCATGCACTTGCCGTACAGACAACATACACCGACTATATTGTCAATCAATCAATCAATCATGTGCCATGCCGGAAAGCGTGGGCGGTCATGATTCGTCATTCCACTCGATCACCAGAGTCGTGGATCAGCTCAGTGTTCCTGTCTCGTCCATGCCATGTGGCCAAGCCATCCAGATATTTTCCTCTCGGTCTTCCTCTTGGTCTGTTCCCCTCGATCTTGCCAGTTGTCACTAAGTTCTCCAGTCCATTTCTTCTCATAACATGTCCACAAAATTTTGACTGTCTACGTCTAATTTCTCTAATCAATCTACGATTTCCATTTGTCTATATTGTACACATAGGTAAATTGTACACTCAGCTGGTGTGTCCCTGTTTCCCAATTTTTTGTTTCTGTCCCTGGGAGTTGCTACTTTAAACCATCAACAGTCAAGATATGAAAAAAAGTATAATTAGCGGTTGTATAGGATTAAACAAGTTATGGAAACAATGTAGGATTGAACAGGTTAGGGAAACAATGTAGGATTAAACAAGTTAGGGAGTTAATGAAGATTGAATAAGTTAAGGAAACAAAGTAGGATTAAACAAGTTAGGAAAACAACGTAGGATAGAACAAGTTGGGGAAACAATTTAGGATTGAACAAAGTAAGGAAACACTGTAGGATTGAAAAGGATAAAGAAACATTGTAGGCTTGAACAATTTAGGGAACAATGTAGGGTTTAACTGTTTAGGAAAACAATGTAGGATTGAACAAGTTAGCGACATTATGTAAGATTCAACAAGTTTGTAAAACAATGTAAGATTGAACTAATTAAAATTAAAGAATGTAGGATTGAACAAGTTAGGGAAACAATGTAGCATTGAACAAGGTAAGAAAAGACTGTAGGATTGAACAGGATAAGGAAACAAGCTAGAGAAAAATTTAGGATTGAACAACTTAGGGAAAAAATGTTGGGCTGAACTGGTTAGGGAAATAATGTAGGATTGAAAAAAATAGGAAAAAAATGTAAGATTGAACACCTTAGGGAAACCACGTAGGATTGAACAAGTTAGGGAAATAACGTACAATTGAACAAGTTAGGGAAACAATGCAATTCTGAACAAGTTAGGGAAACAATGTAGGACTGAATAAGGTAAGGAAACAATGTAGGATTGAACAATGTCAGAAAACAATGTGGGATTGAACACACTAGTGAAATAATGTAGGGTTTAACTAGTTAGGGAAGCAATGTAGGATTGAACAAGTTAGGAAAACAATGTAGGATTGAACAAGTTATCGAAACAATGTAGGATTGAACAAATTAGGGAAACAATGTAGGAAGAAAGAAGGTAAAGAAACAATGCAGTATTGAACAAGTTAGGGAAACAGTGTAGAATTGCACAAGGTAAGGAAACAATGTAGGATTGCACAGGTTAAGAAAACTACGTAGGATTGAACAAGGTAAGGAAACACTGCATGATTGCACAGGATAAGGAAACTATGTAGGATTGAATAAGGTTAGGAAACACTGTAGGATTGAACAGGATAAGGAAACAATGTAGGCTTGAACAAGTTGGGGAAAAGTGTAGGGTTTAACTGGTTAGGGAAATAATATAGGGTTGAACAAGTTAGGGGGATCATGTAGGATTGAACATGTTTGAGAAACAATGTAAGATTGAACAAATTAAAAATAAAATAATGCAGGATTGAACATGTCAGGGAAACAATATAACGTTGAACAAGGTAAGGACACAATGTAGGATCGAACAGGTTAAAGAATTAATGTAGATTGAACAAGGTAAGGACACAATGTAAGATCGAACAGGTTGAAGAATTAATGTAGATTGAACAGGATAAGGAAACTATGTAGGATTGAACACGTTAAGGAATTAATGTAGGATTAAACAAGTTAGGTAAACAATGTTTGGTTGAACTGGTTAGGGAAACAATGTAGGATTTAATAAAATACGGAAACAATGTGAGGTTGAACAAGTTAGGAAAACAATTTAGGATTGAGCCATTATAGGGAAACAATGTAGGATTGGACAAATTTGGGAAACAATTTAGGAATGGACAAGGTAAAGAAACAATATAGGAACGAACACTTTATGAAAATAGTGTAGCATCGAACAAGTTAGGGAAACAATGTAAGGTTAACAAGTTAGGGAAATAATGTAGGAATGAATAATGTACGGAAACATTGTAAGATTGAACAAGATAAGGAAACAATGTAGGATTGAACAAGATAAGGAAACAATGTAGGATTGAACAAAAGCTGCTTTAACAAGTTAGGGAAATAAATGTAAGGTTGAAAAGTAGGGGAAACAATATAAGGTTGATGAAGTTGGGGAAATAATGTAAGGTTGAAGAAGTTGTGAAAACAATGTATGGAAGTTGGGGAAAGAGATGTCAGGTTGAACAGGTTAGGGGAAATAGTCTAAGATGTAACAAGTTAGGAAAACAATGTAAACACACCGATTTAATGTAAGAACAAGTAGAAACACACACAGTTAAGTAATAGCGCGAACTGAATATGTTAAAGTAACAACTGTGTAGGACATAATTAACGTCTGTTTTACGATCACGGTCGGAATAGAGTTTAACGCCTGCGCTGGTCGTCCACTAAAAGAAGGAAAGAGTGGCCACATATTCCTTCATGAATTCACCATCCAGTTCAATTCAGATTATCAACATTACACCGCGGGCAACGGTGGACAGGGGTACCTTCCGCTTAATCTTTAAACTGACCCGTGCTCGAGGGTCGACCCAGCCTTAAATGTGTCCCAGGAAATGTCTTGGGAAGTTAAAGCAGCCGGCGCGAAACTGACCACACCACTAGCGAGTGCCGTCTGGTCTGTACAAGTGAAGGTCTTGTAACTTACGGCCAATGCGACTTAAGGTGTGTGAATGGGTTCTTTATTTTAAGAGGTCGACTGAATGGATGAGAACACTAACTCTTAAACTTCCGGCTTGTTTCCTACACCTGTCAGTTGGACCCAAGCATCGACTTTTAGTTCAGTCAGCAATGACAAACTACTTAATGTAAAATTGCCTAGTAAATCAGCCTGCGGTTGGGGTTGATGACCACGTCGTTCTTACTGTACTTTTACAGCGTACACGTGACTGGGTGTTGTCATGTGCTCAGTTGTGAACAGATCTGCGCTCAGCAACTAACTGTGTCAGTCTTCTCCGGGCTCAAGTGTCCTGTCCCTTAACGACAAATTATCAGTCGTCTCCCGGGCTTCCGGTGTCTCACGGCACTCGGCTCATTGTACACTGTCTCCCTTGTTTGTTTTCTCTGCCGTGAAAGTGTCTGACTTTTATTGTTTAATCTTGTTGTTGTTGTTATTTTCGTCATCATCATCATCATCATCATCATCATCATCATCATCATCATCATCATCTTCTTCTTCTTCTTCTTCTTCTTCTTCTTCTTCTTCTTCTTCTTCTTCTTCTTCTTCTTCTTCTTCTTCTTCTTCTTCTTCTTCTTCTTCTTCTTCTTCTTCTTCTTCTCTGCCTGCACATCCGGCTCTTCCTCTTTCTAATCCTTCTTCTTCTTCATCCACCACCTTCTCCGTCCTCTATTATTTATGTAAAGTTGTTTGTGTGTGTGTGCTTTGTTTTACGTATGAATGAGTATATGGGCGTGAGAGAGAGAGAGAGAGAGAGAGAAGAGAGAGAGAGCGAGAGAGAGAGAGAGAGAGAGAGAAGAGAGAGAGAGAGAGACTATGTATGGATGAATAAATGTTTGTTACTGTGTTTGTGATTGTGAGTGGGTATATGTATCTGTCAGTTATTGAATGGGTGTATAACAGTGCCAGTTTGTATAAATCATGTTTGTATGTATGTATATATGTGTGTATGTATACATATTTTCATACATGTGTATTTGCGTGTGTATGCGCGCGCGTGCAGGCGTTGGCACGCGAGCGTGTCTGCCTGCTTGTCTTATGGTAGTAAGCATCGTTTATTTTACAACATTCATTTGATAATGTTTGTTTTTCTCCCTATGCCAATGTAACATGCACAATAGTTAATCATGTACGAAGGATGCGTGGTTGCAAGCGTCGAATATAAGCGAGCCTCTGTGCCTATCTTGCGACATTTTGGAAAATAAAGTTCGTTACGTTCGTTTTTTCGTTCCTCTTGTCGTGTCCTCCTTTAAAGTGTCATCCCTGAGGAGATCCGACACCCACATTATAATATTTTTTTTTTTCCTTCTCAATATTCTGGAGAATCCACCAGCTTCCGTCCAACACACTCCATCAGCCTATGGACACCTCTTCCTATCACTCTCACACTGTCGTACTATGCCCCCTTCTCATACTTCCCCAACGCAACATACTCAACAACTCTTGCTTCTAGAAATTAATAAAGAGTAATTTATTAAAATAAAAGTGTAACGTATATGGGACGTGTATGTGAAGAAAATGTGTGACGTGTTCTATAAAGTGTGTAGACTCTGACTCTCAGACAGCAACCCAGTCAGCTGATCCCAGCAAAGATAGACCACAGCACGTTACGTCAGAACATGTACTTCTCACCCGTTGCCGAAACCATCTTGCCGGATACTGCTTTGCCTCTGTAGACCTCTGGTAATCCAATTTCATGAACATCCGAAATAGACACCGGTGGTATTAACAGTTAATCATGGACCGGTTGCACTCTACACAATGTCCGTTCCTATCGTTCATAAAAAAATGCACAAGTCCTTTGTAGTGTGTACACAGATTAATGTTAATTGTTACTGTACTGGATCCTCCCTCGTGTCTATCTAGCCTCAAGTATCAAGTCTTGTGTTCTATTACACGAGATTATATCACACTATGTAATTATTAGACTTAATGTTTTCAGTTCGTTACTACTGCCTGATGCTGTGTGGTGCATCAGTACGCATCACTCTCTTTGGTGAATCAACTTCCTTCTAGCTTTAGTTACGTTCTGTATGCAACTTTATTGATTGTTGAACTGGTGTTCTTCCGAATGGGATTGGATTCTTTCCCAAAACTTTGTTGAGTTTCCTTGGATCTGGTAGGGAACCTAGGATAGAAACAACACATCTGGTGATAGTACTAGTCACTGATCCTTTCGGCTGAGTGTAAGCCTATCACCTTGCTTAATGATCTTTAGCTAACTAGACTTAGTCATAGAGCAGATTAGCTACCCACCTAGAGCCGAATCAGGCTATGACAAAGAAAAAATCAGCAAACAGAATGCGGAACCCCGCCCACCAGGGACACCTACGGGAAGATCCCAATTATCCCTCATTACTCAATTCTCAACTAGTAAAGCTTATCAGCACTTCACTAATCTATTCTAGCTAACAGAGCCACGTATCACTTCACTACTCTAGCTAGTTTCCACTAACAGTGCTAATCATCACACTATAGTTTAACAAGGCCACAGTCTATATTAATTAGAACTAATATAAGAATAGGTTATACCTTAAATGGCACTACTGCAGTCCTATCAATCATATCTACATCTGCCATTATAGGCACGTGTAAAATTAAGTCACTAATTAACACACGGTAGATATTATTTCCACTAAGCACTGCAGTGCCCTGGCACTCTGACTAGAGCATTTTTCAAGTCCCCCCTAGTTGATCCCAACTCGGGTTTATATGGCAAACTACCAAAGTTGGCCACGTGACGTTATCCTTTATGCCCCCACACAGGTGGCACAGTGGCAGATCATCCCTTGTCAAGAAACTATTTTCCTGGCTTAACTCCTGTCAAAGTTGTCAGTAATAGTTTAGATTCTCAAAACAAGCCAGCTAGTTTCTGTATACTCCCAACAAAGAGTTTCGATACCTACCTGCCAATCATCTTGATGTTCCGGAAACCAAGAATTGACAGATGCACTGTTTTCCGTGCTAGGTACTTCCGTTTTAATCTGCCCCTGTGATCTCCCGGCTTCCATCTGCATTCAAATGTTGACAAACTTGTCAATCTTCTGTTCCGTGGTGACAATCCCAGCAGCCATTTCCGTCTGATGTCCGGCAGTATAGATGACAAACGGAACCATTCCATATCCTAAGCCGACAATCATATGTGATTCTAACTGTTAATGAACTGCCAACTCGATGTATCCATTCCTTCTCACTCACCACCAAATGTGTTTATGGGCTGACACGATGTAACCTGTGCAGCTGTGTTTACTCTGTTAGTACGACTGTTGTGGCCTAGAAAATATACGCCAAGCAAACGTCGGTATTATTATCTGGTTAACTCATGGCGAGCTCGTGACATAGGCCCCCTCTTAAGAGAGTAGTCCATCTCACTCTTCTCCACCATGAGTTAAATCCAGATGATTCATTCCTCTTCTTCAGGAGCTGGGTGTCTTGACAAGAAATCCGCTCCAACATTCTCCTTCCCCGGAATGTACTCTACTGTGAAATTATATGGTTGAAGTAACAACGACCACCGCATCAAACGGGCGTTGAGCTTCTGAGAAGTAGCCAGGAACATCAGGGGCTGATGATCCGACTGAACCCGAAACTTAACTCCATACAAATATGGCTGAAATTTTTGCACTGCCCATACGAGGGACAAGCACTCTCTCTCGACGGTTGAATAATTCCTCTCCGCCTGTAGAAGTTTCTTACTTGCATATGCCACAGGTTTCAAAACCGAAGCATCGTCTTTTCCTTCCTGTAACAAAGCGGCTCCAATTCCAATCGCACTCGCATCTGTTCTCAACACAAATGGTTTGGAAAGGTCAGGGAGCTGTAATACAGGTTTGCTGACCAAGGCCTCCTTTAACTGACTATAGGCATTCTCACATTCTGGTGTCCAAATGATTTGATCCGGGAATCCCTTTTTCAAGGTTTCCGTCAACGGAGCTCCCAATCAATTCAGTGAAATGTGGGATAAATTTGTGGTAGAACCCACACAACGAGAGAAAAGATCGCACATCCTTCTTCGTTTTTGGCCTTGGTGCATTTCTGATTTTCTCCAGGTTCTTCTCTTCTGGAACAATGTGTCCTGGAGTGATGGTGTGACCTAGAAATTCCAGAGTCTGGTAACCAATCATGCACTTGGTTGGACGAGCGGTAAGCCCTGCTTCCTTGAGCCTATTAAACACTCTCTCCAAGGATTGTAAGTGGTCATCCAAGCTGTCACTGGAAATCAGAATATCATCCATGAATGAGATGATGGATGGATCCTGTAACGGATCTAGTAAAGTCCTCATCATGCGTGTAAACACACTAGGTGCATTGCTGAGTCCAAAGGGCATGACCTTGAATTCGTAGTGTCCACTGGGTGTACTGAAAGCTAACAGTGGTCGAATCTCCGGTTTGACTGGTATCTGATAATACCCCCGACTCAGATCCACCTTTGAAAAGTACCGAGCCTTATGGAGCCTAGCGAATAACTGAGTTGGATTCGGCAAAGGTTCCACCTGAAACTGGGTATGACTGTTCAGCAGTCGGTAAACTATACACAACCTGTGTTCTCCACTTGGTTTGCGTAACAAAACTACCCCCGCATTGTATGGGGATGTGGATGGTGCAATCACGTCATCCTCCAGCAGTTTTTGTATTTCCTCCTCCAGGGCCTTTTCTTTAGAGAATGGCACTGGGTAAACCTTTTGGCGAACAGGCTCCGGTGTGGTCAAAGTCATCTCGAACTCCACCAACCTCGTTCGTCCTGGTTTATCAGTCAGTATCTCCTTATGAGACTTGAGAACCTGGGTTATCCTTTCCCTCTCCTGGGAGGTCAGATCAGGGTTCACTTGCACATCCCTATAGGTTTCCTGGTGTACTAAGGGATATTCCCTGCCCTCGCTGGTTCCCACTTCTGTCTCCACTGCAACTGCCATTGCCATGAGGTGAGCTGCCTTGTCTCCGGGTCTCTCTTCGTATTTCCGCAAGAGATTGATATGGAAAATCTTCGACTTTCCCCGGATCCGGATCTGATAGTTGGTTCTGGATATCACCCTTTCCACGGGAAATGGTCCTTGCCAACCTATCTCCAGTTTGTTGTTTCCCGTTGGGAGTAGCAACAAGACTTTATCTCCCACCTCTAGAGATCTTTCTTTAGACCTACGGTTGTAGTAGGCCGCATGTCTTTTCCTGGCCTTTTTCAAGTTTTGATTTGCCAGAGTCCATCCCTTGTGAAGTTTTTCTTTCAGTTCCTCCACATATTGATAGGATGAGATCACTTCTTCTGACGTCCCCTCTTCAGTCCAACTCCTCAACATGGCTTCCAACGGTCCTTTGATTGGACGACCAAACAGCAACGTAGCGGGTGGTAGTCCTGTTGAGCCATGAGGAACTTCCCGATAGGCAAAGAGTGCGGCTGGGATATATTCATCCCACCTATCAGGTTTTTCCTGCGCTAGTTTCCTGAGCATTGTCATCAACGTGCCGTTGAAACGCTCTACTTGTCCATTGGCTTGAGGGTGGTAAGGGCTGGTATGTATGTGGTTAGAGTGAAACACCCTAAATACCTCCTCCATGAGTTTTCCACAAAACTGTGATCCATTGTCCGTCAGAATTTGATCCGGAAAGCCTAATCTGGTAAAGGCCTCCATCAGTGCGTCCGCCACTCTTTTCGAGTCAATCGTGGTCAACGGTATAGCCTCACCCCACATTGTACAGCAATCCACCATTGTGAGTATATACATGTTCCTCTTCCTAGTCCTGGGAAGTGGACCCACGATATCGATGGCTACCCTCTCGAAAGGAGAGTTCATGATGGGCATCTCACCCAACACCACCGGTGCTGTCCAGTGTTTCGGTGCCACCCTCTGGCACTCAGGGCATGACTTCACATATCGACGCACATCATCTGTCATTCCCGGCCAATAGTAGTGGCAGGAAATCCGCTGCATGGTGGCGGCTATACCCATGTGTCCACTAAAGGAGATGGTATGCCCCATATGAAGAATCTGGGACCAGTGAGCTTTTGGGACGACCAACTGACCGTATAGGTTGTCTCCCCTTCCTGCTCTCCTGTAGAGTATCCTATTCTTCATGTAGTACTGCCCCCGTCCTGGTGGATCAGCACTTTTCTGCAGCTTTTTGTAGCAAGGACGTAAAGTATCATCCTCACTCTGGGCAGTTCGTAGCTCCCCCGGCATTGGGTTAGTCACAATTGCGTCTGCCTCTTCCGTTTTCGTCTGAGAGCGAGTCTGCATTGCTCCCATATGGATTGGCTCCCTGGGCATTCCCAGAAAGACATACCGGGAACCTAGGATGACTGGAAAAATGGGATCGGTCAATACAGCGGCCTTGATGGTGCCGGTGACGTACCTTGAGCGAATATCCACATTAGCAATGGGCAACTTCATGGGTACAGTACTTTTCTGTGCAGGCTGTATATCCAATGTTTCACCTGTGAATTGTTCTGGATGTACCAGATCCGCAGAAATCACGGCCTCCCCGTCCAGTCCTGTGTCGTATAAACACTCCACTTGACGACCGTTAACCTCTACCAATTCCACTACAGGTGGTTTTTCCTGGTCTGGAGTCTCTTCCTCGGCCTCGACCTGTTCGGTGGGCTCCACCTTAGGTTTTCCTGAGCACACGACGAATTGAGTGTCTCCTGACTTTCCCCTACAGTCAATAGCATTGTGCGTGTTTGACTTGCATTGGTTGCACCATTTCCCTGTCCTAGATTTTCTAGTGTCGGACTTGAGTGAGCTCTCCTGGTGGCGAGCTTCCTTGTTGACCTTGGCATTTTCCGTGACAACCTCCTTGGAAGTCACTTGACATGCTGCGAAGTGAGGGTTCTTAGCCTTCGATTTGCAGTCCCTCGTATTGTGAGAGGGTGACTTACAAATTGAACACCACTTCTCCGACCACGGTCGTTTTGGTGTAGAGCTTGAAGTGCTCTTGCTTCCCTCCTTCTTCTTCTCTGAACTATCCTCTGATTTTTGCACATAAGGTTCCCACTTTTTGGTTCCTGAGTTTTTGGCTTTCTTCTTGTCATGTTTCTCTTGACTTTTGGTGTTGGTGGAAAGGTTTTCCCCTGCCTCCCCATGTACCTCGACGAACCGTTCTGCTAATTTAGTCACGAGGTCAATACGTTCCGCTCCTTGTTCTCCCAGGAACGTCCTGAGAGGTTTAGACATTTGCTTCTTCAGCTGGTCGACCACCATGAGCTCTTCCAGACTCTCATAGTCATGTGCGAACCCAGCCAAATCCATCCACTTATGGAGATAAGATTTAAGACGCAAACTGTAGGCGGCAAACAACTCTCCGGGTTCTCGTTTCGCTGCTCGAAATTTTTTCCGGTAGGTATGTGACGTAACCTCGAATCGTTTCAGCAGAGCCGTCTTTAACTCGTCATAACTGTTCTCATGTCCTGGTGGCAGGCGAGTATAAACCTCGTATCCCGTCCCGCGTAATCCCTGGGATAGCTTAAGATTCCATTTGTTACGCTCCAGACCCATAGCAACTGACATAGCCTCGAAGCGTTGAAGGTATTGATCAATCTTCTCTTTGTCCTCCTCGTAGACCGCTAAAGGAAACTTCATAGCATGGTACCCATGTCCACCTACTGGTGTTGATCCTGGGATGGAGGAACCTCCAACTGCTCCCTCAGTTTCTCCGTTAGATTGACTCTTCAACTCGAGTTCCCTCATCCGGTACTCGTGCTCCCTTTTCTGTGCTTCCTGTTCAGCTTCTAATTTCCTAGCTGCTTGCTCAGCTTCAAATTTCCTAGCTGCTTGCCCAGCTTCCAATTTCCTAGCTGCTTGCTCAGCTTCCAATTTCCTAGCTGCTTGTTCCAACTCCATCCTTCTCAATTCCAGCTCGGCCTTTCGATCATCCCTTTCTGCTTGACGATACTCTCTCTCCACTTCCTGTATGTAATCCGTTAGAGCAGACCCCGCCAATCCCATTTCTTCCCCCCTTGCCTTTAATTCTGCTGTGCTAAGTTTAGGGGTGGCCATTATACAGAGAGGTAAGCTAGCAGGTCTAGTACAATATAACTGCAAATTACTATACAGATATATGAACAAGTACTATAAATCTAGATATTACCACACACAGCACATTCACTCAGTGACAAGAGTAGAATCAGGACCACAGACCTATGCAGACGTGTGAAGTGTGAACAGGTAAGATATTAGTCCTAACCCCTATCCACATTCACTCTAGCTGGATTCTCCAAAATGATATCTCCCTCTAATAACTAAGGATCCCGTGTCAAAAGACCCCGTTGTCAGAAGATCCCCCTGTCAAACGTTCCTGCTTGCAGGAGATCTCGCTGTCCAAGGATTCCGTTTACGAGAGATCCCGCTGTCCAAAGATCCCGTTTACGAGAGATCCCGCTGTCCAAAGATCCCGTTTACGAGAGATCCCGCTGTCCAAAGATCCCGTTTACGAGAGATCCCGCTGTCCAAAGATCACGTTTACGAGCCCCCAATAATGTCGTGTCCTCCTTTAAAGTGTCGTCCCTGGAGTGAGGAGATCCGACACCCACATTATAATATTTTTTTTTTCCTTCTCAATATTCTGGAGAATCCACCAGCTTCCGCCCAACACACTCCATCAGCCTATGGACACCTCTTCCTATCACTCTCACACTGTCGTACTATGCCCCCTTCTCATACTTCCCCAACGCAACATACTCAACAACTCTTGCTTCTAGAAATTAATAAAGAGTAATTTATTAAAATAAAAGTGTAACGTATATGGGACGTGTATGTGAAGAAAATGTGTGACGTGTTCTATAAAGTGTGTAGACTCTGACTCTCAGACAGCAACCCAGTCAGCTGATCCCAGCAAAGATAGACCACAGCACGTTACGTCAGAACATGTACTTCTCACCCGTTGCCGAAACCATCTTGCCGGATACTGCTTTGCCTCTGTAGACCTCTGGTAATCCAATTTCATGAACATCCGAAATAGACACCGGTGGTATTAACAGTTAATCATGGACCGGTTGCACTCTACACAATGTCCGTTCCTATCGTTCATAAAAAAATGCACAAGTCCTTTGTAGTGTGTACACAGATTAATGTTAATTGTTACTGTACTGGATCCTCCCTCGTGTCTATCTAGCCTCAAGTATCAAGTCTTGTGTTCTATTACACGAGATTATATCACACTATGTAATTATTAGACTTAATGTTTTCAGTTCGTTACTACTGCCTGATGCTGTGTGGTGCATCAGTACGCATCACTCTCTTTGGTGAATCAACTTCCTTCTAGCTTTAGTTACGTTCTGTATGCAACTTTATTGATTGTTGAACTGGTGTTCTTCCGAATGGGATTGGATTCTTTCCCAAAACTTTGTTGAGTTTCCTTGGATCTGGTAGGGAACCTAGGATAGAAACAACACATCTGGTGATAGTACTAGTCACTGATCCTTTCGGCTGAGTGTAAGCCTATCACCTTGCTTAATGATCTTTAGCTAACTAGACTTAGTCATAGAGCAGATTAGCTACCCACCTAGAGCCGAATCAGGCTATGACAAAGAAAAAATCAGCAAACAGAATGCGGAACCCCGCCCACCAGGGACACCTACGGGAAGATCCCAATTATCCCTCATTACTCAATTCTCAACTAGTAAAGCTTATCAGCACTTCACTAATCTATTCTAGCTAACAGAGCCACGTATCACTTCACTACTCTAGCTAGTTTCCACTAACAGTGCTAATCATCACACAATAGTTTAACAAGGCCACAGTCTATATTAATTAGAACTAATATAAGAATAGGTTATACCTTAAATGGCACTACTGCAGTCCTATCAATCATATCTACATCTGCCATTATAGGCACATGTAAAATTAAGTCACTAATTAACACACGGTAGATATTATTTCCACTAAGCACTGCAGTGCCCTGGCACTCTGACTAGAGCATTTTTCAAGTCCCCCCTAGTTGATCCCAACTCGGGTTTATATGGCAAACTACCAAAGTTGGCCACGTGACGTTATCCTTTATGCCCCCACACAGGTGGCACAGTGGCAGATCATCCCTTGTCAAGAAACTATTTTCCTGGCTTAACTCCTGTCAAAGTTGTCAGTAATAGTTTAGATTCTCAAAACAAGCCAGCTAGTTTCTGTATACTCCCAACAAAGAGTTTCGATACCAAGCTGCCAATCATCTTGATGTTCCGGAAACCAAGAATTGACAGATGCACTGTTTTCCGTGCTAGGTACTTCCGTTTTACATCTGCCCCTGTGATCTCCCGGCTTCCATCTGCATTCAAATGTTGACAAACTTGTCAATCTTCTGTTCCGTGGTGACAATCCCAGCAGCCATTTCCGTCTGATGTCCGGCAGTATAGATGACAAACGGAACCATTCCATATCCTAAGCCGACAATCATATGTGATTCTAACTGTTAATGAACTGCCAACTCGATGTATCCATTCCTTCTCACTCACCACCAAATGTGTTTATGGGCTGACACGATGTAACCTGTGCAGCTGTGTTTACTCTGTTAGTACGACTGTTGTGGCCTAGAAAATATACGCCAAGCAAACGTCGGTATTATTATCTGGTTAACTCATGGCGAGCTCGTGACACCTCTTCACCTCCTCCTCCTTATCCTTAAACTCCACCCCCTTCCTCCTATTCATATCCTCCTCCTCATTTCCTCCTTCTCATACTCTCCTCTTCCTCATATCCTTCCCTTCTTTCTTGTTCTTTTTCTTGTTGTTGTTGGTGTTGTTATTCGTCTTCTTTTTCGTCCCCGTTTGTCTGGTCTAGAATAGATATCTCCAATCGCCTCTGCATTCTGATGCTTTGACGAAGTATTATTACTATCTGCTCAGTTGTACAAGAGTCCTTAGATATGGCAATTCTTGTCTGTACTACATCATCTGTAGGAGTTGCAAAATGTGTGCTTGTGGTAATGAAAATTTGGGCTTATAAAGAAATGGCAGCCTTAGTAGTTTATTGGCTAGACATTCGCTTCCGACCCGGAGGACACGGTCTCGATCCGCAGCTGGGCGAAAAGGATTTTTTTAAAATTTACCTGGGCTTCCCTGCCCCCTTCCATCTCCTCTCGCACATTCATAATTAATCTTCTTTCTTTCCATTTCTTGTCTGATGTTATCTAATGTTCCGTCGTCGCTTAACGTTCGAACATTTCATTTGGCTAATTTCAGTGTCCCTGTCCTTTTCTTGTGATGATCTGTAATTAGGTGAATCAAAATAAACTAGGCAACTTTAAAGAAGGTAGTTTGCCTGTGCTTTCCTTCCTAACAGTGACCATACTGGCCGGGTGACCGTAGCCATTGTCTCGTTAAAGATATCGTGTGCCTACCGTCGCCAAACTTGAGACCATAACCAACAACTATCTGTCGGCCACCACCTGCCTTCCGTGGTTTCTTGTGAACAACTTCCGAAAACGAATGCGAAATAACAACAAATCCTCCCCAGAAATACATAATATTGTTTTCAATATTTCTTAGTGAAGTAGTCTGTACAGTGTAGTTTGAAATGTCAGTAAAATAGAGTAAACGAGTCCAAGTATGTGTTTTTAGATTACACTTTGCTATTTGAGCATTACGCAGTTAGATTTTTATATAAATAAATCTCACTGATGGAGGTTAGCGTGGCAGAAGAGATAAGAACACTCACACTTAAACTTCCTGTGTGCTGATGACGAGACAGCTGGTTCAACCCCTACACGGGTCAGTTGGACTAGAATGCTGACTTCTCTCCCTTGACTTGGGGGAGTAAATTACAAGTACCTCAGAAGTCGGAGTGGGTTCGCCAGATGGCTAGGGTACTGGTAGTAGGGAAAGCTAATCTACACCCACAAATCTGTCCAGTGCCCTGGAAGTGGCAGAACGTATATGGACTAAGCTTGAGTTCAAAGGGAGGGAACGCAAAACCAACTCACTGATTGGGCTGTTGTTGGAGATTTTATGGCTAGATTTGAGATGTTAAGATAATGTTTGGACATTTTAGGTCATAATTTGTCATTTCCCAAGTCATGCATATTTTTTTTTTTTTTTTTGCATATCCTTTACAGGACATCGCTGTCAACAGCAGCATCTTTCAGCTGTCTGTTGATTTCTTGGCAAGATTACGCTCAGTAGTTTGCCATTGCTTTCTGAGCGGCCGGCTCAGAATCCCGCAAGTCACCAGTGGGGGTCGAACCGCACCCAGTTCTCTCCCGCTACGAGACTCTGCGTGATAAACGGGATTACGGAGAAAGTGTTGTAACCCCTCAGCCAGAGAGACCGGCAAGTCATGCATATCTTAAACACTAATCTATGGCGCGGAAGCCGGGATAGTGATCAAGCAATTAGAAAATCGAATAAAGGCCCTGGAGATGTGGAAATAGAGAAGAATTTCATGGAAACGGAAACACTCAAATACAGAGGTTCTAGAAAAACTGGGAATGAAAAGATGGTTCATGAAAGAAATAAAAAAAAAAGAGGCAAGTGAATTATTTCGATCACGTTTAAAGACACACACTCTTTTAAAAACTATACGGAAGGGTGAGGTTGAAGCGAGCAAGAGGTAGACAACAATACAAGTGGGAGGATAACATTAAGAGATGGACGAAGAACAGTCTGACATAATGTACAATCAAGGCGTGTGACAAACGGTGTTGGAGATCTTGCAGCCAACCATCACCGTGGAGACGGCACCTGATTGATCGAAATGCCTGCATGTCTGCTGATTTAGGTTCAAAAAGTCCTTGCTCTAATTATTACTCAGTCAATCGGAAGACTTGATGTTAGAGAGATATAAATATATGTCCCCACTGTCCCCTATTCACATGACTAATCTTCATAGCAACAAACAAGAGTGGGCTTCAAATGAAAACCTGGACATTTTTATAGAAAGTACCATAACCACGCAATTGTCTTGTAACCAGTCAATATTGTTATTAAGGATGCCAAGAGTGTTAGGCACGTGACATCACGATTATGGTTACGTAATATCGACAGTTTAAAGATGGCCACCTCACTTTTGACATGCACCAAAGTGGAGCAGTTTGCTGTTATCCGTTTAAAAAAAAAAATCAGTGAAGGGGTGAAACCTATAAAAATGCATCGTTTAATGAATGTCCAGAATAGTTTTGCATGCCTCTTAGTCCAGCAAGTGTATGAGTGGAATAGGAAGTTTCAAAACGGCAGGACTTCTGTGAAGAGGTACAGCATGTGGCTTATTAGTGGTTGCACACGCAACCAAGAGAACTTTTCTACATGAATCCAAGCACTTTATCGGCACTGAAGGACTTGTATTAATCGCAGTGGTGACTACATCGAAAAATGATACATTTGTTCTTTACTTTTTCAGAATGTATTTACCCAACGACTAAAAAAAAAAAACATTAAAAGTTTTCATTTGAAGCCCCCTCGTAGTACTGGTAACTTTTGCACACATAAAGGGCATTAGCCATATCGAGCTAAACTAATTTGTTTAGAGACAAAGCCGTACTCAGTGGGTGACCGCCTTTACTTCCCAAAGACACTTACAGGTACCCATTTTAGACTGGATGGAAATGGCAGCCCAGGTGACTTTTTAACATTCGAAACCGTCGTGATGTGGGTGGAACCCCAGACTGCCGGTGCGGCAGACGAGCGTCTAGCCGCGACGCTACCGCGGTTCCCTAGTCTTCAACTCAGGGATAATCAACAACACTATTTCTAGGAAGTTTGGTTCTTCTCCCTGGCAAATTGCCTTCTAGTGGTTTCAATGGCCGATCTCACTGTTTCATATTGTGATCAATCTAAGACAACGCAATCCAATGCAATCCAGTCTTATGCAGTCCAATCCACTCCTGTTTAGTGCAATCCAACCCAATCCAGGCTGATCCAATCAAATCAAGTTTGCTGAAAGAAAAAGAAAAAAAAACTTCATTGCCTTGATTATCAGACAGACAATCAAACAAACACATATTGGGTATCGTTCAACCGGCTGTCATAGCCTTGGTTATCAGACAGATAAACAAACAAATCTTGGGTATCGTTCAACCGGCTATTATTGCATGGTGATCAGATAGATAAACAAACAAACAAATCTTGGGTATCGTTCAACCGTCTATCATTGCATGATGATAAAACAGATAACCAAAAACACAACTTAAGCCTCGTTCAACCATATTCCGTCATCTTGGTGATCAGACAGCTTAAATATGAATGCCGTAAAATACTTGTTGATAACATCCTTTATGTCTGTGAGTGCTTGTCCCATGAATGCCTCTTCTGTCAAGTTCACGCTTGACATCCTGGGATGTCACAAGTTGTCATGCTGTTTACACACACATATGTATGTCTCGGAGTACAACGACTGAAACTCTTTTGTATGTCATCTTGATTACGGAAAGAAGCGATCAAGGAAATACACACTGCATTACCAGTTAGTAGTATCATTCTAAGTGGGATAAGAAGTTACCAAGGCCATAAACAGCGAATATTCAAATAATAATAACATTCGTAAAGATGCGACAAATGGCACACTTATTTAATCATAAGTTATTAGTATCATTCTGGGTACGGCAAGAAACGACCAAGGTCATACTCATTGAATCACTAGTTGGTTGTATCATTCTGGGTACGACAAGAAGCTACCAAGAACATACACATGAACTCCTCAAATTCAATGTAGTCTTCCCTGAAAGTGTCTTGTTCGAAACTTCTGAAGACCGTGAGAAATACACACACAGGTTTTAATCAGCACTCATGAGTTCATGGGCAGAAGTAGAAATCAGTCGACACTTTAACCTAAGGGAAATTTAGCAAATCCCAGGATTACAGTTCTGTTTTCTGGTCTTCACGGAGCATCCGCAGCCAATACCAGTGAAAGGAAGCCTAGTGTTATTTTACTAGCGTCAAGAATTCTCCAGCCATTGATATTTTGTGTAAACTGTTTTTAGCAACAAATTCAAGGGCTCGTCCGCTTGTTTCAAGGACGGGTTGAGGACCACTTTTACTTGTCACGAAGTTCAATGCTGTCTTTTCAGTTTGTTCTGTCTGATTAGTTTGTTCTGTCTGTTCAGTTTGTTCTGTCTGTTTAGTTTGGTCTATCTAGTTTGTTAAATTTATTCTGTTTGTTTAATTCATTCTATCTTGTCTGTTCAGTTTATTCTATCTTATATGTTCAGTTTATTCTATCTGGTCTGTTCAATTTATTCTGTCTGTGTAATTTATTATATCTTATCTGTTTAGTTTATTCTATCTGGTCTGATCAATATATTCTATCTGTCTGTTGTGTTCGTTCTATTTGTTAGTTCCGTTTATTCAGTTCCCGCCTATCGAGTTTGCTCTATCTACCAGTTTAGTGTATTCTGTCGAATTTTGAAAGGAGAAATGACAGTACGATTTTCGCCCCCCCCCCACCCACCCCCGTTAAATGCCTGTTGTAAAGTAATGCTACAGTATGTCTACAATCGTTTGCGTGACTATTGAGTGTATGTTATTCCCATAGTTTTACACGGAACACAGATTTTGTTATATTCGTTGTAGTTGCTACAGTCCATTGCCAGGGCAAACTTTCAAAATTAGAAAACTAACCCAATAATGAAAATTAATTGTATTTGGAATTGTGGTATGCACCCGTTGGGTTCTTGACCGGTGCATACGAGTTCGTGCTGAGATTCCCCTGGTGTGAGCTGTGAGAGGAGATCGTAGCACTTATGGGGATAACCGAAGCGACGAAACTGATTCTTGTGGGAACCCGAAGGCCTGTTAGATTATTTTCCTAGAATAATCTTATTATCCGTAACCACATTGTGAAAATAGAATTGGGATTTCCCGATACGTAACCCAATTGTGAAAATAGAATTGGGATTTCTCTGGAACATGTTCGTTTAATTCGTTGTGACTAATTAACAACAGTACCATGGTGGTTAGCGTGTTTGCTTGCCAAGACATTGGTTTAGATTCAATCCCCAGCAGTGATAACATTATTGTTTCCGATCAGTGAACCCTGGGCTCTAGCCAGCCGCATGGCAGAGTAGCGGATAATTTTCAGAATTTTGTGGGAACATTGTATGGGGAGGAGATTGATTGATTGATTGATCTAGGAACCGACATCACAGCATTCGGGGCATTCTCATAAGCCCTCTGTCCCCATCCTCAGAAGCCAGCGAAGAATTCCAGCCCCAATAGTACCAGTAGCAATCTGATTATATGTGCGTCTCGCCTTTCCTCTAAGCGTCGAGCATCGGCCAGATCCCTTCTTCACTCCATGCTTTCGCATTCTTGCCAGACCATGGTGACCAATTTGCTCCTCCGAGGTGTACACGTACTCCCACAAGGCCACAACCACGTCTGCCTTATCATGCATCAATACTCCACCAAGTTTTGCAGAGCCAGCCAGTCTGTCTGCCTGTTCATTCCCCAGCTCACCAGCATGCCCCGGAGAAAAGATCCAGACGATGCTTGCCACCCGTGACTTCAGAAGCGAAGCAAGCCACTCGGCACGAAGCTTGCCGGTCCTCACCCTACTCAGCATGCTTTCTGAGTCAGTTACAATTGTATGTGGAGGGGAGGCGGGGATGAAGGGTTATTGTCACGTCCATACATTTTTCTGTGACCTACATAGTGTGAAGAAGTAATGTTTCGCACCCCAATGGCAGCAGTGATTAAACAGGCTCTAATTGCCCCTTACATATTTATTAGGGCAGCCACGGAGAGAGACAGACAAACCAACGAACAGGCGTAGATACAGAAAGAAAGACCACACAATCAATAAACATACATCTAGACAGATACACGGACGAACAAACGTACGACCCACGAACAGACATGGATTAGACTTACACACAGACAGATGTCAAATAGACAGACGCTCAAACAGACAGACATACAACTTTCAGACAGACAGACAGACAGGCAGGCAGGCAGGCAGGCAGGCAGGCAGGCAGACAGTAGAGGAAAGCCTAAATCTAAAGTAGTTCAAAGCAACACGTCATCAGCCTACCATGTCAATGTCAGCGCAGATGGTAAGCTTTGCCCAGCGGCCTCACGTGCGTTGTTTGCCAACAACCAATCTAGTGTGATGGAATGGTTTTAAACCATAAATCGACAACCCAGGAAACGAGTATTGATCCTGTGAAAGTGGGTACTGGTCGCAACAGCTGTTCGCTATATAATTTGAGCTCTTTCGTTGCTAAACTAAACAAAAAATTTATGTTTTTTTTAGGGATTCAATGCACTGGTGTTGACACACTATAGATTTCGTGGCGTGTTGTTAAATATTGTGGCGTGGTGTAAATATTGTAATATGTTGTAAATATTTTTATTCGTTTTAAATTGCATGACGTGTTGTGTGTATTGTGAACTGATGTGAATATTGTGTGGTGGTGTAAATATCTAGATATGTTGTGAATATTGTTACTTGATATAAATGACATCGTATGTTTTAAATACTGTGGCGCTTCTAAATATTTGAGTGTGTTCTAAATGATGTGACTGGACGTAAATATTGTGACGCCAGTTAAAAATAGGTTGTAAATACTGAGATATGTTGTAAATATAATCAATCAATCATGTGCCATGCTGGAAAGCGTGGGCGGTCATGACTCGCCATTTCACTCGATCACCAGAGTCGTGGATCAGCTCAGTGTTCCTGTCTCGTCCATGCCATGTGGCAAAGCCATCAAAGTATTTTCCTCTCGGTCTTCCTCTTGGTCTGTTCCCTTCGATCTTGCCAGTTGTCACTAAGTTCTCCAATCCATTTCTTCTCATAACATGTCCAACAAATTTTGATTGTCTACGTCTAATTTCTCTAATCAATTTACGATTGTCATTTGTCTCCTGTAGTACTTGGTCATTGGTTTTTCTGTCTGTCCATGGTATTCTTTGAATTATCCTCAGAAACCATATTTACATAGCCATCAGATGTTTTTCAGCTTGACTGCTCATTGTCCAAGTTTCACATCCATAAAAAATTACAGGCTCTATGTAGCACCTCAAAACTCTTTTTCTCGTTTCAATTGGTCAGAATGTTTTTTATCTTGCTAAAGGCTACTTTCGCCATGGCGAATCTTGTTCTAATCTCTTCAAGGCATCTCTCATCAGATGTTATGACTGTTCCGAAATAATTGTGCCGATTCACTTGTTGAAGAATATTCCCATTTCCTTGTATATTACATTGTGGTATTTCTTTCTTCCTAGTGACGACCATAATATGTGTCTTTCTACAATTTAATTCTAACCCCAGTCGTTCACAGTGTGCAACAACCGCATTTACTAATTGTTGCAGATCCTCCTCATTGCTGCAATCAATATTGTATCATCTTAATATCTAATGTTATTGATGTTTCGTCCTCCAATGATGATTCCATTTATATCTTCTACATTTCTGAAAATATGTTCACTGTATGGGGAAAAAAGATCTGGAGACATTAGACATCCCTGTCTCACATCGTTCTTAATAGGTTGATATTGTCCCACTTCATTATCAATCTTTATGGCAGCTTGTTGTTTCCAGTATATGTGTTTTACAAGCCTAATGTCTTTCCCTTCAATTTGTAGATCTGCAAGCATATCTACCATGTTGACATGTCTTACTCTATCGAAAGCCTTTGTATAGTCAATAAAGCAAAGATGTATATATTTGTTTACTTCTATAGAATGTTCAATAACTGATCGCAGCATATACACAGCATTTACTGTAACTTTTCCTTCTACAAACCCACATTGTTCTTCCCTTGTTTCAGGTTGTATTTTCTTCCTCACTCTTTGCATAATAATTCGTAGCAAAATCTTTATGATTTGACTCATTATACGTATTTGTTCTATGTTGATCACATTCCAAGGCTCCTGATTTCTTTGGGATTGCAATAAATACAGAATTACATAATTCAGAAGGTATCATATAATGTGTTCATCAGTCTGTTGACTTGATCTATTCCATATTCTTATAAAGCATTAATCATTTCTGTTGTGATGTTATCTGAACCGGGGGTCTTGCCAGCTTTCATATGTTTAAGAACTTTCCACACGGCATGGACTGTACAAAGACTTGTTAGCCAAGGTTAATTAAACAAAATGTTTCGCCTACATGGAGATTGGAACCCATACGTGCAGGCGAGTCTTAAGCTTTGCTTAAGTGTGGTGCCAGCTGGGAGACACATATGTCTGGACGACTCGTGTATAACCAATGTGTTACCGGAACTGTCTGCATCCATACCTTGCGGCTATGCTGGGGGACACGGAACTTATGTCACTTTGTCAGGAGGGCCATGATGTCAATTGTAAAAGCTTGGTAACTTCAAGATGCTATCTTTTTCGATTTTCAAGTTGCTTTCGCCAAGCTTGCAGAGTCTATCTAAACCACTATTGCACATGAGTGTTAATATTGACAGTGCTTCTTGTCTTTTCTTTTATTTCTCTTTGGGACATGTTGACACTCTTTCATGTAGATAATATCCCTCCTCTCCCTCTCTTTTACTCTCTCTATCTCTCGCTCTCTCTCTCTCTCTCTCTCTCTCTCTCTCTCTCTCTCTCTCCCTCTCTTACAGTCTGTCTCTAATTCTCTCTCCCCCCCTCTCTCCCCTTCAGCTAATCCTCGTCATCCGGCGTGTCACATTTCCCTCATCAGCTTCTTTAAAATGATAAAACTGTAACCTCTTTCGCACACAGGGCGTGTCTTCTCCCTCACATCCTAGGCGAGGCGCGGTAATGACCAATGCATTATTAAACCGTTCAAAAATCTTGTAATATTTAAGAGCCCTTGCGCTATGCATGTCAATATTTAAACGGGAAACGGGCCGATAAAAGGACTTTCAGAAATCTGTCACTGTCGGTGGCCAGATTGGGCGGAATCAACGTTGAGTGCTTTAAAATGTTCACATAAAAATATATGTGCCAGATTCTATGAGCTCTTCACGAGGGTTAGATGGCTTTGACTTTTGATGGCACTGAGCTGAAGAATGGTTTTCGTAACAGTCCTTGCCGTGTGGCGTTGGTGATCATGTCTGTCCACAGTCTTCTGTCTCTCGTGATTTCAACCATTTCTGATACCGACGTTACTCTTTGCCAAGCTCTCAAACTGTCCACATCTTCTCTCTTGGCCTCCCCCTGCATTTTTTCTCCCACAGCCTTGTCGATGTGACAACACAATCCAGCTTTCCTCTTCACATAAGATACCCAAAGAATGTGGACTGTTTCTATAGATGTGAGTGAACTTCTTTCTAGATATCGTCATTGCTCATTCTGTCTGCCGAAGGCGGTCTCGTCAATATTATTTTTAAAAAAACATCTCCTCAGAGATGTTAATGAAATGCTAATGCAACGTGCGGGTGTGGTCTGTTTATTGGTTGGTTAGTTGGTAGGGTGGTTGGTTGGTTGATTGGTTGGTTAGTTGATTGGTTTGTTAGTTTGTTGACTGATTAGTCGATTGTCTGATTAGTGGTTGACTGGTTTGTTAGTTGGTCGGTTGATTGGTTTATTAGTTGTTTGGTTGACTGACTGGTTGGTTGACTGATTGGTTGGTTGACTGGTTGGTTTATTATTTGGTTGAATGATCGGTTGCTTGGTAGTTTGGTTAGTTTGTTGATTGACTGGTTGGTTAGTTGGTTGATTATTTAGTTTGTTGGTTTATTGGTTAGTTTGTTTAGTTTGAATGACTGGTTAGTGAATTTTAATTAAGACTGTTTAAACTTTCAAGTGGGATGCGCCGTCGTTCATGTCGTCTGCCAAGGCTCCCCTCATGCACCACATCTATTCAAGTGAAGATCGTGTCGTCTGAACCCCGACAAGGCCCCCCCCCCCTCATATGCCACATCTATTGAAGTGAAGTTGGTGTAGACATTTTTCTCCCCACCCGGTACCAAAGTACCAGCTCAGTGGGGACTGTGTTACAGGTCTCTCCCTCACATCACCATTTATTCGCCCTATTTACACTATTTATAAAATGCCTCAATATTTATAACACATTATACTATTTATAAAGTAGCACTATATGTACAATATACCACTATATTTATATCTCGCCACAATGTTTACATAAAGTGGCAATATTTGGGACGCTCACCTGCCGTCCCACTAGTCCGGGAATCCATTCATGGGTGGATTCGGATTGAAGAAAACAATGGGAACATAGGGCTCTCAGGTCAACTCAACGTCAAATGGATACCAGGAACGATGTAATGGCATTATACTGACCAGATCATCGGCTAGTGGTGGTTGATAATTTAAAATATCGGAGGTCTGCGGGGCAGAATGGATAGGAGCGCTTGTTCTTAAACATCCGGTATGCTGATGCCGAGGTGGCGTTTTCAACCCCTACATCTGTCAATTGAGCTAAATTTTGACTTCTTGTTCTTAACTTGGGAACTTACGTAACAAGTACCTCTGAGGTCAGAGTGGGTTACCCTGATATTGAGGGGCAATGGTAATAGGGAGAGCTAACCACACGCAAAAATCAGTCCAGCTCACTAGAAGAAGTAGCTTGTGTATGGAATGCTCTTAAGTACAAAAAAGAGTGAACACAACAAAAAGAAACCAAAAAAAAAAAAATATTAAATTGGATCTAGCAACAACTGCCAATTGCGTTTTAAGTTGTGTATATGTGACTTTTACTTTTTTTAACGTTACATTTACAACACATTCGATTATTTAAAACATATCTCAATATTTAAATCGTCACAATATTCACAACAAATCACAAAATTTAAAGCACATGCTAATATTTAAAACGAATTACAATATTTACATCGTCACAATATTCACAAGTCTGAATATTTACAACACATACCAATATTCAAAACATATCACAATATTCACAACAAATCTCAATATTTACAATGCACCACATTATCTATAAAATGGCATGAAATCTACACGGTGTCAACACGAGTGCGTTGAAACCCTGAAATAAAAAATCGAACATTCTTGTTTAGTTTTGCAAAGAATGAACTCAAATTATATAGCGAACAGCTGTTGCGACCAGTACCCACTTTCACAGGATCAATACTCGTTTCCTAGGACGTCGATTTATGGTTTAAAACCATTCCATCACACTAGATTGGTTGTTGGCCAACAACGCACGTGAGGCCGCTGGGCAAAGCTTACCATCTGCGCTGACATTGACATGGTAGGCTGATGACGTGTTGCTTTGAACTACTTTAGATTTAGGCTTTCCTCTACTGTCTGTCTGCCTGCCTGCCTGTCTGCCTGCCTGCCTGCCTGTCTGTCTGTCTGTCTGTCTGTCTGTCTGTCTGTCTGTCTGTCTGTCTGTCTGTCTGTCTGTCTGTCTGTCTGTCTGTCTGTTTGTGTTCTTGTCCCGATTTTGCCATATGGCCAAACCATTCACGTGTTTATTCCTTTGTCGTTCGTTTGTTCTTCTCCCATCAATATTGCCAGTTGTCACTAAGTGATCAAATTTATTCCTCCTGTACAAAATGAACAGCGAATGCCGGCATCGAGTTCCGGTCCCACTGTGCTAGAGCTATTGTCAAGAAAGCCGGGGATGTAGAGAGACATGATCGCCTATGCCAACAAATAAGGCACTTGTCGATAAGAATATTGGTTAAGATGCAGCTGCTGATGACGATGATTATCATGACAATGCGATGGTGATGATGATAACTATGATGCAGGTGATGTTTATGACGATAGTGATAATGTCAATGCTGATGATAACGGTGATTATTATTATTTTCATGACAATGATTTTGATAAAGATGGTGAAGGCAATGATTTTGATAAGGATGATGAAAACGACGATGATGATTACCATAACTACAGTGATAATTATGAAGATAATGCTGGTGATAACGATGCTGCTGATTATGATCATGACGATGATAATACTGATTTTGAGGATGATAATGACGATAAAAATAAAATGATAATAATATTGGTGATAACATTGACGATAACGTTAATAACAATGATACCGATGTGCGAAACGACAGCTGACGCCACAAACCTCCCCCCCCCCCCCACACACACTCACACATTACGCGTATTTGACGTACAAAACCGTTGATGATGCAATAGTGCCTAATGTAATACCCACCATTCTACCCCCGCCATCAAATGACGTATATCTCCCAATAAAACACTTCTGGCTAATCACATTAGGATGTGCCTAACAAAGCGTGTCGTGTTTTTTGTAACTTGCCATCGCGCTGATGAAGAAATTATTGTGATGTCGCGTAAATGAAAATAAAGTGTTTTCGTGTCGGATAGAAATAAAACTGCATTTCAAGCTCCGACTTGTTGGTTTGACAATTTCATTGCATGAACCTTTGAACAAGAATGAAGAACATTCGAACACGCTAATTACAAATGGAAATGTGGGAGTCTTTAAAAGTACCTGTAAGTTGACGGTAAATCAATATGTGTATCGATTAACAGTGGTATGTTTGTACAAAGTAACAATTGTCTAGAAACGTTCATTTATGTAAAGAGTATCTGAAGCCGAATGCAAAGGTTAAATATGATATGCAGATATATTTGTATTGCCGCTTATAAGATAATCAAATTCGTCTAAGCATGATCAATAGGCTATACTAAATTATATGGGATGATCAATTTCCTGGTTATAATTGAGAGTTTTTTTTTTTTTTTTTTTTTGGGTTGATTTGCATGCTGGTTCATTAATTCTGATTGTTTTTCCACTCTATCCTTTTGTGTTCTTGTATGGGTTTTAATTGAAACGTTGTAATAGTTGCGCTAATGATGTTATCTATTTGTTGATCCATTTCATTGTTATTTCTGTTTTCACATATTCTGAGAAATAACAGGGGTTCTACAGCAGTCCGGAAGTATTGATAGGCAGTCGTAGAAGGGAGGGGAAGAAAATGAGAGATTAGAGGACACAAAAATGAGAGATTTGAGGACACACTTGACAATAGACATATAGAGGGAAACATCATACTGAGATTTGAATATTCAGAAATGTGTATTATTAATCAATCATGCATACAGATGATGTCAATAGAGCTGAGGAAACGAGTTCTTAGGAGCTATACTGAGACAATCCTGATGTATGGAAGCACATCATGGACAGTTGGCAGATATGTGGGGAATTATGTGGAAACTGTGGAGATGTTGTTTTATAAAAGATTGATGCTAAAAGAGATGAGGGGGGTTGCGTGGTCTCGAGGTATGGTGTCCGCCTCGAGTGCTGGAGGTCCCGGGTTCATGCCCCGGTGAGGACAGGGATTTTTTCTCGTGGGCTTCTAGTAATACATTTACCCCGGTCTCTGGGTAGTGAGATCAGACGCCCTTGTGTATTGTTGCGCACGTAAAACATCCCTTGGCAGTTGGAAATCGAAAAAGAGTAACCTAACGGCGCTGCCCGGGCAAAATTTCGAGTTAAAAATCTACCCAAAGTATTTCAGGATCCTCGCCGGTGCTACGGAGTTCGTGCACCGAGCTGAGTTTCTCCAGACTCAGGTTTGAGTTAAGAGGAGAACGGAGCACTTATGGGTTACACCCGTGTGCCATGATGTTGATCCATTGACTAATCTAAACTAAACTAAACTAAAAGACTGATGAGAATACTCTGGACAGATAGAAAGATTAACGAAAATATATTGAAAGAGTTTCAGCCATCAAGAGAACTGATTACTCGCATCAGAAGAGGACAGTCCAACAAGAAACAAATTAAAATCGTAAACTGATTAGAGAAATTAGACGTAGACAGTCAAAATTTTTGGACATGTTATGAGAAGAAATAGATTAGAGACCTTAGTGGCAACTGGCAAGATCGAGGGGAAGAGAACAGGGGGAAGACAGAGAAGTAAATACCTGGATGGCTTGATGGCGTGGCATGGTCGAGACAAAAACACTAAGCTGATCCACGACTCTGGTGATCGAGTGAAATGGCAAATCATGACCGCCCACGTATACCGGCATGGTACATGATGGATGGAATGAAAGGGGGAAGTTGTAGTATGTCGTAACAACTTGAAGGTTGGAGGGGAAGAGAGGCAGGGGAAGACCAAGAGAGAAAGTGCTGGACAGTTTGATATCGTGGCATGGAGTAACTTTGGTATCATAAATGACTGGAAGCACATGAGACAGAAGGCTGTGGACTGACATGATCACGCGGCATAAGCTAAAAGGAGAACCAATTTGG
This sequence comes from Cepaea hortensis, assembly GCA_963921405.1. NCBI lineage: Eukaryota > Metazoa > Mollusca > Gastropoda > Stylommatophora > Helicidae > Cepaea > Cepaea hortensis. The sequence continues at coordinate 24,498,274 of OY992881.1, read as the reverse complement.
GTCAAATAATAAAATAAACACACCCGATCGTTATAATGAATTCAAACACAGAAGCAACAAACAACATGTTACACGATTAATTGCCTGGCATGCGAGATATGCCCACTCTAAGCACGTACATGAATAAAGTACTTCACTACTGTGATCATGCCCACAGAAAACGCATGCCCACGACAACTAACATAACCGCTGAAAGCTTTATCACAAAATACACACACACACACACACACACACACACACACACACACACACACACACGCACGCACGCACCCACCCACCCACCACACGCACGCACGCACACACGCACCCACCCACCACACGCACATACGCACGCACCCACCCACCACACGCACGCACGCACACACGCACCCACCACACGCACGCACGCACACACGCACCCACCCACCACACACACATACGCACGCACCCACCCACCCACCAACCCACCAACACACACACACACACACACACACAATAAGGACAGCAAATAATCACAAAAGGCACAGAACTACAGAAACACTCAAATACAAAACCCGTACGCAGGAAACCTTTAATTACAGCAAACACATTATATTCAAGCACACGAGCACACGCGAGCACACACGCATACCCAAAACAAGTACGAGGAAAGGAACTGATCACTTCACCTATTTTATAGTAAGTATAGGATATTTTATTTTTCACAGCTCTGTTTGCACTCAAACGTAGTTCATACACCCGCTACTAATTCTAGTGCACTGAACTGACCTTTGCGTGTGGATTCGCTTTCCCTATTACCAGTGTCCCTTGTCGTCAGGAAAACACACTCCGACTACCGAGGTAGTTATTTGCATTTCCTTTACAGAACGTCGCAGTCAAAATCAGCATTTTTGCTGTTGTGATCTCTTGGCAAGTTTACGTTCAGTAGTTTGCCATTGTTTCTGAACTACAGGCAACCATACCATTTCGTAAAAAAAAATCAACGCAAGGCGGTCTGCTGCCAAATCGCCACTAGCTGTGTTTCGAACGCGGGTATGCGGGATTACGAACTGTGTCCATAACTCCTGCGCCTATTAGAGATATGGTGCTAACCAAATAGTTTTAACACTCAAAACTCAGAGGAAAGGCCAGGCGGACACATAATCAGAGCGCTAATGGTACCAGCAGTATTGAGACGCTTCGCTGGCTGTTGCAGATGAGGACGGAGCACGTATGGGAATGTCCGGAGTGCTGTGACGTCGGTTGTTGACTTAACTCCACATAGTTGTAGAGACTTATCGGCACTCGATAGGTTATGTGGTTGATGTCTCGACGACCGCCTTTACTCCCAACTTATTCTCTGGTACATATTTTAGTCCAAGTCGATCTGGAAGCCAGTGTTGAATTTTAATTAATGTCTGCCTCGTATTTCATAGAAATTAGTTAGTTAGTTAGTTAGTCCTTCCTCTTGAGCCTAAGGCGGCGCATAGAGCAGAAGTCATGGCTCTCCATGTCCGGCGGTTCATAGAAATAGATATAATAAAATACAGAGGTTCTAGACAAACTGGGAATGAAAAAAGAGTTGATGAAAGAATTAAAATAAGAGGCAAGTTGAATATTTCAGCCACGTTAAAAGACATAACATTCTTATAAAAACCAAACTGGAAGGCAAGGTTGAGGGAAAGCAAGCAAGAGGTAGACAACGATACAAGTGGGAAGATAACATCAAGAGATAGACGAATATCAGTCTGAAAGAATGTACAGTCAGGGCGAGAGATAGACTGTGTTGGAGATCCATTGCAGCCAATCTTCATTGTGGAGACGGCACCTGATTAATTGATTGCCTCGATGGAGATTCGAACATATGATCACCGCGCTGGCAGGCTGGTATGCTAGCCACTGCGCAACGTCGGCTCCATACTCATTATACGCCCTTCATTTATTACAATCAAACACCATTATCTGCTACAGAACTACAACGAACAACATATCTGGGCTTCCCAATTTCCATTCAACTACCAAGTTCAACAGCCTAATAAATCACATTGTCTTATCGAGATGTTGCCTAGTGTTTCCTGGCGCAGACCTGTGCCCATATCCTGTGTGTGATAGGCACATCCGTGGTAGCCAGGAATTTCTTCCAGTTAGAGGCATCGATTTCTCAGAGTTCGCTTGTCCCACTTGCTTGATCTAGCGGAAACATCACAGCTGTACGTCTTTGAACGTCTTGTCAACGCAATGTTCTATATCTCTATTGTCTGCTTTTTAAGTTCAAACGGAGCCATGCAAAAATCCACCCGTTGCTTCCTTTGTTTTCGTCTTTCCTTCTCTTTCTCAGCTCGTCCTCTTCTCCCATCTTATTTCTCCGTACTCTTCTCAATAAGCCTTGTCTGTTTTTGGCGTTCTTGCTTCCTTTCCCTTAATCCCATTGACCCCCCCTCCCTCTCTCTCTCTCTCTCTCTCTCTCTCTCTCTCTCTCTCTCTCTCTCTCTCTCCTCCAGCGTTTCCGCTTTCCCTTTCTATTCTTTGCAATCCTATCTCTCCAAATATAAGTGTAGTTTCTTAGACGTACGCCTCTTTTTTGTTTAATCTACCACTCTTCTATGGTCTCTCCGCCCTCCGAAGTCTCTCTCCCTCAATGTCTTTACTTGTTATTTTCTTTTCTCATCCGCTCTGTTCCTGTGTATGTCACACTCTTTCTATTTTTACACCCCCCCCCCCCTTTTTTTTCCCTCTCCACACTCTAAAGTCTATATATTTCTATCAGTCCTCCTGATTCAGTTCTCATACTTTTGTCTCTCTTCAACTGTTTTGTCTCTCTTCTTTTACTGTTTTTTTCCGTGACTCTCCTTATCTACGCTTCCGCCTTCTGTTTTGCTCTCTTAATTTATATCACCTTATTTCAATCACTCTATATTTCTGTCTATATGTGTCTCAAACTCCATCAGTCTATGTCTTTTTTTTTTTTTTTTTTTTTTTTTTTTTTTCCCGCGTTTCCATCCTGTTTCAGGATATTGCGGTCAACACCAGCATCTTTCAGCTGTATGTTGATTCCTAGGCTAGATTACGCTCATCAGCACGCCACGACTTTCTGAGCGACCGGCTCCATACTCTCATAAGTCACTTTTGCGATTCGAACCACTGCTAATTCTCGTCGCGTCACGTGACGAGAGTATTCGGGGTTAGCGGAGAAAGCTGCTAACCCCTCGGCCACGAAGCCGGTATCAGTCTATGTCTCCCCGTAATAAATTGCTCGTCTGCTGTCTGTATCCCTGAGGACAGTCCGTGAAAGTCTATTAATTCAACTGTGTGTGTGTGTGTGTGTGTGTGTGTGTGTGTGTGTGTGTGTGTGTGTGTGTGTGTGTGTGTGTGTTCGCATATGTATGTATATATGCATGTGAGTGTATGTGTGCATGCATGCAGCGTATGCGAAGGAGTGTGTATTTATGTGCTATGCGAGGGGGTGTGTATTTGTGTGTTATATGTGTGGGGGATGAGTGGTCTCGAGGGATGGTGTCCGCCTCGAGTGCTGGAGGTCCCGGGTTCAGGCCCGGCGAGGACCAGGATTTATTTAAAAAATCCACCTGGACTTCCAGTAATAAAATTTCCCCTGGTCTCTGGGTAGTGAGATAGGACGCCCGTGTGTATTGTTGCGCACGTAAAAAAATCCTTTGGCAGTTGGAAATCGAAAAAGAGTAGCCTAACGGCGCTGCTCGGGCAAAATTTCGAGTTAAAAATCTACCCAAAGTATTTCAGGATCCTCGCCGATGCAACGGAGTTCGTGCATTGAGCTGAGTTTCTCCAGACACAGGTTTGAGTTAGGAGGAAAACGGAGCACTTATGGGTTAAACCGTGTGCCGTGATGTTGATCCAGCGACTAAAACTAAAAACTAAAAAAAAAAAACTATGTATGGACGCTCACGATAATCGTCAGTGTATGTGTGTGCAAAGTGTGGGAGTATGTTCATATTAGTTTACTGATTATGTGAGGCAGCGTGTATGTGTCTAGATGTGTGAGTGTGTGTGTATGTGTGTTTGTGTATATATCTATGTATGTGTGTGAATGTAATTGCATGTGTGTATGTGTGTATATATGTGTGTATGAGTGTGTATATGTGTGTATGTGTGTATGTATGTGTATGTGTGTATATGTATATAAATATATATATATATATGTGTGTGTAAGTGTGAGTATGTGTGTATGCATGTGTATGTGTGTATGTATGTGTGTATATGTGGGTATGTCCGTGTGTGTATGTGCGTATGTGCGTGTGTATGTATGTGTATGTGTGTGTGTTTGTGTATGTTCGTGTATTTATGTGTATATGTTTGTGTGTATATGTGTGCATGCATGCAATGTATGCGAGGGAGTGTGTATTTGTGTGCTATTGAGTATGTGCATAACTGTGAGAGTTTGTGTAAATGATGTACGTATGTATGTAGGTATATATGTGTGCGTGTGTGTTTATGAATGTGCGTGTGTATGTGTGTCTGCCTGTCTCATAACATGGTAATAGGCATTGTTTATGTTTACAAACTCCATTTAACTCCATTGTTTGGTTTTTTCCTATGTGAATGTAACATGTACAATTGATGAACGAAAGATGAGTGATTGGAAGGGCCGAATGTAAGACGGGCCTCCGTGCCCAATTTGAAACCATTTAAAAATAAAGTTTGTTCGTTCGTTCATTCCTATCTATCTATCTGTCTGTCTGTCGATCGGTCGGTCCAGCCAGCCAGCCAGCCGGCAATCCTTGTAACAACCTAATGATCCACCTATTGACCAACTTACAAATTTTATGAATACCCCAAAGCATACTGAATACCGCAATACTGAATACAGTGTGTGGATTACATCCGTTCTAAAAAAATTCGTTTCCATTTTTTCTTGTCTGCATAAAAATCATCTGTAAAAAAATCGTCTGTAAAAAATTATCTGTAAAAAAAAAAATCACCCGTAACAGCATTTCAAACGCAGACAAGATCGATCATTGAGAGTTTTGTGCTGTCAAATCTTGAAGGTGACATTTCGGACTCAAGACATCAACGACGGCTATGATGGCAGGGTCGAGAGAAACAGAAACGTTTTGTTGAAGCCAGCGCAAATATCCCCCAACGAAGAAAGAATTTAAACATTTGTCCCAAAACAATTTCTTGGTATGGTTCTGTGATGTGACTGGGCTATCCTCTTTCGTATGCCTGAACGCACGGAGGAGTGGGTGGCCAATCTTGCCCTCATTTAGCAGACGACGAGCCCGGTGTCGAACCGTACTCGTGATATTGTCAACGCAGTTCCATGTCAACTTGACTAACGCGCCCGCCTTCGAAGAAATAGAATGTGAAATATAGAGACGAGTATAGGGCGTGAATTACAGAGACGAGTATAGGGTGTGAAATATAGAGACAGGTATTTTTATTTTTTTTTAGCATATCCTTTACAGGACTTAGCTGTCAACACCAGCATCTTTCAGCTGTATGTTGATCTCTTGGCAAGATTACGCTCAGTAGTTTGCCATTGCTTTCTGAGCGGCCGGCTCACATACCCCGTAAGTTACCGATGCGTTCGAACCACTGCTGATTTGAACCGTCATCACGTTACCTGACGAGAGTATACGAGATTACGGAGAAAAGTCATAACCTCTAAGCCACGAAGCCGGCGAGACGAGAATAGGGTGTGAAATATAGAGACGAGTATAGGGTGTGAAATATAGAGACGAGTATAGGATATGAAATATAGAGACGAGTATAGGATATGAAATATAGAGACGAGTATAGGATATGAAATATAGAGACGAGTATAGGGTGGGAAATATAGAGACGAGTATAGGGTGGGAAATATAGAGACGAGTATAGGGTGGGAAATATAGAGACGAGTATAGGGTGGGAAATATAGAGACGAGTATAGGGTGGGAAATATAGAGACGAGTATAGGATATGAAATATAGAGACGAGTATAGGGTGGGAAATATAGAGACGGTTATAGGATATGAAATATAGAGACGAGTATAGGATATGAAATATAGAGACGAGTATAGGGTGGGAAATATAGAGACGAGTATAGGGTGGGAAATATAGAGACGAGTATAGGATATGAAATATAGAGACGAGTACAGGGTGGGAAATATAGAGACGAGTATAGGGTATGAAATATAGAGACGAGTATTTTTTTTTTTTTTTCCGCGTTTCCATCCTGTTTCAGGATATTGCGGTCAACATCAGCATCTTTCAGCTGTATGTTGATTCCTAGGCTAAATTACGCTCATCAGCACGCCACGACTTTCTGAGCGACCGGCTCCATACTCTCATAAGTCACTTTTGCGATTCGAACCACTGCTAATTCTCGTCGCGTCACGTGACGAGAGTATTCGGAGTTAGCGGAGAAAGCTGCTAACCCCTCGGCCACAGAGCCGGTAGAGACGAGTATAGGATATGAAATATAGAGACGAGTATAGGATATGAAATATAGAGACGAGTATAGGGTGGGAAATATAGAGACGAGTATAGGGTGGGAAATATAGAGACGAGTATAGGGTGTGAAATATAGAGACGAGTATAGGGTGTGAAATATAGAGACGAGTATAGGGTGGGAAATATAGTGACGAGTATAGGGTAATTGTGACCTTCTCATTTATAATAATCAAGAAAATGTTGATGTTTCTGGATGAAGTTTCTGTCTGTCTGTCTGTCTGTCTGTCTGTCTGTCTGTCTGTCTGTCTGTCTGTCTCTCTGTCTGTCTGTCTGTCTGTCTCCTCCTTCTTCTTCTGCTGCTGCTGCCCCTCCTCCTTCCCCTCTTCATCCTTTCAGGGACTAGTTAGGTCGGAAGTTTACTGCACACAATATGATCAACAGTTACATCACACTTGGATACTTACAGAATTACTACATTAACTTCATCTAAGTGTGTTGTGCCAGTTCTGATGTACGGAAGCGAATCATGAACAATCAGCACACAAAGCAAAGAATGATGTGGAACATGCAGTGATATGGTTTTATCGAAACATTATGAGAATACCGCGAACAAGAGAAGGAGCAATAAAGAGATCACATATGAAGTTAAATCACAAAGAGAGCTGATTACTCGCATCAGAAGAAGACAGTACGCATTCTTTACACATGTCATGAGAAGAGGATAGCTGGAAGATGTTGTCACGGCGGAAGTCTGGAGGGAAGAAAAGATAGGAGGAGGGCAACAGAGAAGGTGCTGAACAGGTTGAGAACAAAGCATGGAGGAATACCATCTCATCTCATCTCATCTCATCTCATCTCATCTCGGTCCTCTAGTACCTTACGGTGTCGAGGTGAAGTATAAACAACGGGAGAGTTCTCGCTTGTGAGTTTCATATATCGATATTCCCATGGACTCTGTTATTCCGTGCGTCCATCGTTTACGTGGTAGGCCTCTTCCTCTGCTTCCATCTGGTCTGTACACCATTTCTTGTTGTGGTATACAGTTAGCTGGTAACATACTTGCTTGGCCGAACAATTTCTAATAAAATCTAACACCAGTATCATAAATTATTGGCAGCATGTGAGACAGAAGGCTGTGGACAGACATGATCACCAACGCCATACGGCATACCTATAAGAAGAAGTGAACTTGTGTTTCGAGAAAGTTTCTATCTTCTTCTTCATGGACTTAGTTTACATAGACACACGAGAAGTTTACATAGATACACGAGAAGTTTACATAGATACACGAGAAGTTTACATAGACACACGAGACATAGATACACGAGAAGTTTACATAGATACACGAGAAGTTTACATAGACACACGAGAAGTTTACATAGATACACGAGAAGTTTACATAGACACACGAGAAGTTTACATAGACACACGAGAAGGTTACATTGCTTTAGGATATCTGTAGAATTGCGCCACATAAGCTTCATCTGTGTTTTTTCCCTGTACGTTTGGGTAAACGGATATTCTGCGACAAGATCCAAGCAGGGTTTCTCTCGCCCCGAGCGGCATTTTCTATCGACCCGATCAAAGGGAATTTTCAGGTGATATAAATGACCAGAATCCTCTTTGTGCTGATAAATTATGGAAACGGGAGTTCAGATTCGGGGTTGATGAAACTAGATTAAATGTGTGTGCGTGTATGTGTGTGTACGTGTGTGTGTGTGTGTGTGTGTGTGTGAAAGGGGGTGGAAGTATGTGCGTGGGTATGAGAGTCTTAGTCGGTTGCATCCTTCTTAACTCTAAAGGAACGCAATGTTTTGGTGAAAGAATGTTCCCTCAGTTACGATTAATTTTGAACCAAAACGTAAGAGTTGCTTTATTCATCCCGTCGGCGTCTGTGGGGAAGGGCATTCGAAATACATCTGTGAGTGATTTGAAAGCGCTCGTGTTGATTACACTGGTATGAATGCCAGTCGTTCAGCAAGCAATTCATAATTCCGCATACCGCGTTCGAAACAGCTGCGGACGATTTGGCAGCAGACCACCTTGCGTTGGTTTGTATACAATGGTATGCCTGCTGGTCGTTTAGACAGCAATGGCAAACTACTGAATGTAAACTTGCCTAGAAGTCACAAATAGCCAACAATGCTGAGGTTGACTGCGACGTCCTGTAATGAATATGCAACTAACTTTTAGAGCATTTCACCTGAGAACACCAGCATACAAGATGAGAGGACGGCCCAGCAAGAGATGCTCACATGGAGTGTAAGAGACATTGAAGAAATCAAATATAGCTTAGTAGTACAAGCAACGCGACAAGCTAAACACAGAATGTTGTCATTATAAATGGTAATCAAGGCAATATATTAAGAATGTGTCAGCATCATGTAGGAAGTACATTACGGAACATTGCTCTCATCACGGCCTGCAGACATGTGTCTCGATCCTTTGCTAGTTCTCCTTCCTCATGCATTTACATGCAATAGAAGCCTTCAGTATCCTGCATCCATCGTTGTGCTGGTTGACTCTTCTGCCATGAAGCATCACTTCCATCACTGAACTGTGCAAACTGTTGAGGCCTTTGGCATAACCACAGTATTTCATATGCAAGAGAAGAATTCAGTATCCTGCATCAATCTTTGTGCTAGCTGACTCTTCTCCCATGAAGCATCACTTCCATCACTGTACTTTACAAACCATGGAGGCGTTCGGCATAACCACAATATTTCATATGCAACAGGAGCCTTCAGTATCCTGCAACAATCTTTGTGCAGGTTGACTCTTCTGCCATGAAGCATCACTTCCATCACTGTACTTTACCAACCATCGAGGCGTTCGGCATAACCACAATATTTCATATGCAATAGAAGCCTTCAGTATCCTGCACCAATCTCTGTGCAGGTTGACTCTTATTTCATGGACCATCACTTCCATCACTGTACTTAACAAACCATTGAGGTGTTTGGTATGACCACAGTATTCCAGTGTTCGAGACATTCTACTGTTTATGCTTCAATTTTATTCCATGTTGAGATTTTGTTGAATGTTTTTGTTTGTTTTGTTTTTGTTCGCTGACTCTGAATTCGAGCATAGTCCACGCTGGATTGATGTTTGCGTGTGGAGTAGCTTTCCCTATTACCCGTGTCCCTCGCCATCAGGTGAACCCATCCTGACATCAGAGGTACTTGTAATTTACGTGCCCAAGTCAAGGACGAGAAGTCAACATTATAATCCAACTGACCGGTATATGTATTGAACTTGCTACCTCGGCATCAGCACACCAGAAGTTTACAAGCGAGCTATCGTATTCATTCTGCCATGCTGACCTCTCTTGCAGAATGTCAGTATATTCTATAACTTATAAAGTTCAGCAACCCCCATATAGGCCAAATGGGTAAGAACGCGTGTTTTTAAACATCCGGTGTGCTGATGCCAAGGTAAAGGGTTCAACCCCTACACCGGACAGTTGGAGACTTATCGTCCTTGACTTGGGGACGTCAATTACAAGTACCTCTGAAGTCGGAGTGGGTTCGGCTGATGGCGAGGGTTACTGGTAATAAGGAAAACTAATCCACACGCAAAATTCAGCTCAGCACTACTAGAAGTATAGTGTATGGGCTACGATTGAGTTCAAAGCGAGAGAGCGCAAAAATAAATAAATAAATAAATAAATAAATAAATAAAAACTCGATTTTCTTATTTAGTGATTGCGAAACGGCTCACGAATCACATAGATCACTGTATAGATTCAGTATAGCACTCAACATTCATTTTCTCACTGCAGTATACAGCTTTTTATAGGTCAGTATGTATTCAAATGCCGGTCTCTCTGGCTGAGGGGTTACAACACTTTCTCCGTAATCCCGTTTATCACGCAGAGTCTCGTAGCGGGAGAGAACTGGGAGCGGTTCGACCCCCGGTGGTGACTGGCGGGATACTGAGCCGGCCGCTCAGAAAGCAATGGCAAACTACTGAGCGTAATCTTGCCAAGAAATCAACAGACAGCTGAAAGATGCTGCTGTTGACAGCGATGTCCTGTAAAGGATATGCAAAAAAAAAAATGTTTTCAAATGCTACCTTTGCGATAGCGATTTATTTTTCTAATCTCTACAAGACACCTTCTATCATGTATTATGAATTTTCCGAGTTATTTGCGTCGATTCACTTGTTTAAGAATTTCTCCACTTACTTTAATGTTACACTATGGTATTTCTTGTATTTTTAATAACTGTGCGGTGTTTTACAATATTGCCGGTCCAAGGTTTGTATTCACCCTTTGTGAAGTTCATGCAACATAATACGTAAATACAAAACTTGGACCGGCAATATTTTCAAACACTACTCAGTCATTAAAAATACACAAGTGTAACCGCAGCTACTAAATGCTGCAGATCCGCTTAATGGTTCTTTATGCTTCATAATTTCTAGTGCAATGAGCTTCCACTGACGGTAAGTAGTATTAGTGTCTGTTCGAATGTTAGATATTGATCTATCGTCATTTACATTCACACAGTCTCAGCTGTTCATTCTTATCAAACATCCTCTGTTATATAGTAGTAAGTAATCCCCCCTGCCACGCTGGAGACCCGAGTTCGATTCCGCACCGGGATTCTGTGTCACTCGAAGTAAACATCAAACAGCGTCTAAACTTACGCTTAACGTAACATCTAACCCATATAGAAACACGCCATGTAAGGTTACTGTCAAGATAACACTTATCCCAGTGCGTATACAGTGGTACCTCGGGTTACGAACTTAATTCGTTCCAGAACTCGGTTCGTAACCAGAAACGTTCTCAACCCGAAACATTGAAATCAATTAAATAAAGACAGTCCGTTTCAAGATGAAAGAATCGTTCTTTTTTGTTTATTAACATCCGATCGTTTATCTGACAAAACGCAAAGAATACGTGTACTTCACGTAAAGAGAAAGAAAACAACCAAATGAATTAAATTTAAAATTTAAAAAAAAAAGATTTAGTCTTTCTTTATTACCAAGTAAACGATAGTGGGAAATTTTTCACTTTCGTTGTTATTCTGAATCATTAGTTTCAGGAGTATCTAGTCGCTGTTTCTTGGCAGCCGACTGGGAATCTTTCTGCACCAAGAAACTATCATGGGAAATTTGTTGCTTCCTTTGCTGGAGAATCTTTCTGAAGTGGGCCATCGTGTTATCATTCATCAGGTTTACTGCCCTGTTAGCAACAAGTTTGTTTGGATGATGGTTCACAATGAAGTCTTCGACGTTTGCCCACTTGCTGCAAATTTCTTTAATCCTGGCAGTTGAAACGGTCACTGACTCCTCATCATCAAACGACTGCTCCTCCTTTAATGTCTTTAGCTGCTCATCCTGAAGATCCACACGCTCTTCTTTAGTACTTTTTGTGCTGTACGCGATCGTTTGTCTCCAACGTTACACCTTGTGCTCTCTCTCTCTCTCTCTCTCTCTCTGTGTCTCTCTCTCTCTCTCTCTCTCTCTCTCTCTCTCTCTCTCTCTCTCTCTCTCTCTCTCTCTCTCTCTCTCTCTCTCTCTTCTCTCGCTTCTCTCGCTTCTTAAGTACTGAGTGGAACTATTATAAATACACTGTATAAATTTGAAGTTGTGATAAACCCGTTTGGGTGCTTGAAGTTAGGCAGTTATCTAATTAGTTACTTTGTTAGTTAGCTACTTAATTAGTTAGTTACTTAGGTAGTTAGTTACTTAGTTAGGTAGTTAGTTAGTTATTTAATTAGTTAGTTACTTAGGTGGTTAGTTATTTTGTTAATTAGTTGGTTAGACTATTAGCTATTTAGTAAGTTGGGTAGTTAGTTAGGTAGTTACTTTGTTAGTTAGGTAATTGCTTAAGTACTTAATTCGTTAGCTGGTTAATAAGTAGGTTAGTTAGTTACTTAGCTATATAGTTATTTAGTTAGTATCTTAGTTAGTTACTTAGTTTGTTAATTAGTTAGGTAGTTAGTTAGTTACTTAATTAGTTACTTAGGTCGTTAATTAGTTACTTAGTTGGGTAGTTTGTTAGTTACTTAGTTAGGTAGTTATCTGCTTAATAAGTAAGTAAGTAAGTAAGTAAGTAAGTAAGTTATTAAGTAAGTAAGTAAGTAAGTAAGTATAAGTAAGTAAGTTAGTTAGGTAGTTAGTTACCTAGGTAGTTAGTTACTTAATTAGTTACTTAGTTAGGTAGTTAGTTAGTTACTTAGTTAGTTAGTTACTTAATTAGTTACTTAGTTAGTTACTTAGTTAGTTACTTAGTTAGTTAGTTACTTAGTTAGTTAGTTACTTAGTTAGTTAGTTAGTTAGTTACTTAGTTAGTTAGTTACTTAGTTAGTTAGTTACTTAGTTAGTTACTTAGTTAGTTACTTAGTTAGTTACTTAGTTAGTTAGTTACTTAGTTAGTTACTTAGTTAGTTAGTTACTTAGTTAGTTACTTAGTTAGTTAATTAGTTAGTTAGTTAGTTAGTTACTTAGTTAGTTAGTTACTTAGTTAGTTAGTTACTTAGTTAGTTACTTAGTTAGTTACTTACTTAGTTAGTTACTTAGTTAGTTACTTAGTTAGTTACTTAGTCAGTTAGTTACTTAGTTAGTTAGTTACATAGTTAGTTAGTTAGTTACTTAGTTAGTTAGTTACTTAGTTAGTTACTTAGTTAGTTAGTTAGTTAGTTACTTAGTTAGTTACTTAGTTAGTTAGTTACTTAGTTAGTTACTTAGTTAGTTACTTAGTTAGTTAGTTACTTAGTTAGTTAGTTAGTTACTTAGTTAGTTACTTAGTTAGTTACTTAGTTAGTTAGTTACTTAGTTAGTTACTTAGTTAGTTACTTAGTTAGTTACTTAGTTAGTTACTTAGTTACTTAGTTACTTAGTTAGTTAGTTACTTAGTTAGTTACTTAGTTAGTTACTTAGTTAGTTAGTTACTTAGTTAATTACTTAGTTAGTTACTTAGTTAGTTACTTAGTTAGTTAGTTACTTAGTTAGTTATTTAGTTAGTTACTTAGTTAGTTAGTTACTTAGTTAGTTACTTAGTGAGTTAGTTACTTAGTTAGTTACTTAGTTAGTTAGTTAGTTACTTAGTTAGTTACTCCGTTAGTTAGTTACTTAGTTAGTTACTTAGTTAGTTACTTAGTTAGTTAGTTACTTAGTTAGTTACTTAGTTAGTTACTTAGTTAGTTAGTTACTTAGTTAGTTAGTTACTTAGTTAGTTACTTAGTTAGTTAGTTACTTAGTTAGTTACTTAGTTAGTTAGTTACTTAGTTAGTTAGTTACTTAGTTAGTTACTTAGTTAGTTACTTAGTTAGTTAGTTACTTAGTTAGTTAGTTACTTAGTTAGTTACTTAGTTAGTTAGTTACTTAGTTAGTTACTTAGTTAGTTAGTTACTTAGTTAGTTAGTTAGTTAGTTAGTTAGTTAGTTAGTTAGTTACTTAGTTAGTTAGTTACTTAGTTAGTTAGTTACTTAGTTAGTTACTTAGTTAGTTACTTAGTTAGTTAGTTACTTAGTTAGTTACTTAGTTAGTTAGTTACTTAGTTAGTTAGTTAGTTAGTTACTTAGTTAGTTAATTACTTAGTTAGTTAGTTACTTAGTTAGTTAGTTAGTTAGTTAGTTAGTTAGTTACTTAGTTAGTTAGTTACTTAGTTAGTTAGTTACTTAGTTAGTTACTTAGTTAGATACTTAGTTAGTTAGTTACTTAGGTAGTTAGTTACTTAGTTTGTTACTTAGTTAGTTACTTAGTTAGTTACTTAGTTAGTTACTTAGTTAGTTAGTTACTTAGTTAGTTAGTTACTTAGTTAGTTACTTAGTTAGTTAGTTACTTAGTTAGTTAGTTACTTAGTTAGTTACTTAGTTAGTTACTTAGTTAGTTAGTTACTTAGTTAGTTACTTAGTTAGTTAGTTACTTAGTTAGTTACTTAGTTAGTTACTTAGTTAGTTAGTTACTTAGTTAGTTACTTAGTTACTTAGTTAGTTACTTAGTTAGTTACTTAGTTAGTTAGTTACTTAGTTAGTTACTTAGTTAGTTACTTAGTTAGTTACTTAGTTAGTTACTTAGTTAGTTATTTAGTTAGTTAGTTACTTAGTTAGTTACTTAGTTAGTTACTTAGTTAGTTAGTTACTTAGTTAGTTACTTAGTTAGTTACTTAGTTAGTTACTTAGTTAGTTAGTTACTTAGTTAGTTACTTAGTTAGTTACTTAGTTAGTTACTTAGTTAGTTAGTTACTTAGTTAGTTACTTAGTTAGTTAGTTACTTAGTTAGTTACTTAGTTAGTTACTTAGTTAGTTACTTAGTTAGTTAGTTACTTAGTTAGTTAGTTACTTAGTTAGTTACTTAGTTAGTTAGTTACTTAGTTAGTTACTTAGTTAGTTACTTAGTTAGTTACTTAGTTAGTTACTTAGTTAGTTAGTTAGTTACTTAGTTAGTTACTTAGTTAGTTACTTAGTTAGTTAGTTACTTAGTTAGTTACTTAGTTACTTAGTTAGTTAATTAGTTAGTTAGTTACTTAGTTAGTTACTTAGTTAGTTACTTAGTTAGTTACTTAGTTAGTTAGTTACTTAGTTAGTTACTTAGTTAGTTAGTTACTTAGTTAGTTACTTAGTTAGTTACTTAGTTAGTTAGTTACTTAGTTAGTTAGTTACTTAGTTACTTAGTTAGTTAGTTTCTTAGTTAGTTACTTAGTTAGTTAGTTACTTAGTTAGTTAGTTACTTAGTTAGTTAGTTACTTAGTTACTTAGTTAGTTAGTTACTTAGTTAGTTAGTTACTTAGTTAGTTACTTAGTTAGTTAGTTACTTAGTTAGTTACTTAGTTAGTTAGTTAGTTACTTAGTTAGTTAGTTACTTAGTTAGTTAGTTACTTAGTTAGTTACTTAGTTAGTTAGTTACTTAGTTAGTTAGTTACTTAGTTAGTTACTTAGTTAGTTACTTAGTTAGTTAGTTACTTAGTTAGTTACTTAGTTAGTTAGTTACTTAGTTAGTTACTTAGTTAGTTACTTAGTTAGTTAGTTACTTAGTTAGTTAGTTACTTAGTTAGTTACTTAGTTAGTTACTTAGTTAGTTAGTTACTTAGTTAATTAGTTACTTACTTAGTTAGTTAGTTAGTTAGTTAGTTAGTTACTTAGTTAGTTAGTTACTTAGTTAGTTACTTAGTTAGTTACTTAGTTAGTTAGTTACTTAGTTAGTTACTTAGTTAGTTAGTTACTTAGTTAGTTACCTAGTTAGTTAGTTACTTAGTTAGTTACTTAGTTAGTTACTTAGTTAGTTACTTAGTTAGTTAGTTACTTAGTTAGTTAGTTAGTTAGTTACTTAGTTAGTTAGTTACTTAGTTAGTTAGTTACTTAGTTAGTTAGTTAGTTAGTTAGTTACTTAGTTAGTTAGTTACTTAGTTAGTTAGTTAGTTACTTAGTTAGTTAGTTACTTAGTTAGTTAGTTAGTTAGTTACTTAGTTAGTTAGTTAGTTACTTAGTTAGTTAGTTAGTTACTTAGTTAGTTAGTTACTTAGTTAGTTAGTTAGTTAGTTACTTAGTTAGTTAGTTACTTAGTTAGTTAGTTACTTAGTTAGTTAGTTACTTAGTTAGTTAGTTAGTTAGTTACTTAGTTAGTTAGTTAGTTACTTAGTTAGTTAGTTACTTAGTTAGTTAGTTACTTAGTTAGTTAGTTAGTTAGTTAGTTAGTTACTTAGTTAGTTACTTAGTTAGTTACTTAGTTAGTTAGTTACTTAGTTAGTTATTTAGTTAGTTACTTAGTTAGTTAGTTACTTAGTTAGTTACTTAGTTAGTTACTTAGTTAGTTACTTAGTTAGTTACTTAGTTAGTTAGTTACTTTGTTAGTTAGTTACTTAGTTCGTTACTTAGTTAGTTACTTAGTTAGTTAGTTAGTTTGTTACTTAGTTAGTTACTTAGTGAGTTACTTAGTTAGTTACTTAGTTAGTTAGTTACTTAGTTAGTTAGTTACTTAGTTAGTTAGTTACTTAGTTAGTTACTTAGTTAGTTACTTAGTTAGGTAGTTAGTTAGTTACTTAGTTAGCTACTTAGTTAGGTAGTTAGTACTTAGGTAGTTGGCTGGTTAATATTTGAGTACGTAAATACGTAGGTAAGTAAGTAAGTAAGTTAGGTTGTTAGTTAGTTGTCTTGTTAATAAGTGAATACTAAGTAAGTAGGTTGGAAATTGAGTAAGTAAGTAAGTTAGTCAGTCAATCAGTCAGTCAGTCGACAGATTATCCTCACTGCACATCGAACCATTCCATCCACAAGCGTCTGGATCCCCCCCTCTCCAGTATCTCCCTCAGCGTGTAGCGGGTGACGACATCAGTTTTGTGTTAATTGACCATTCCTCTTGGGCACCCCACATAACGCCATCTATGACTTGAGGGTATCCGAGTCTGGTCAATTTTGCAGATTCAGAATCATCACTTCATTCAATTAATCCACCTGCTTATCCGGGTGGTTGAAAATTAAACAAAATTCCATTAAATGGTTGCATATGCACAGCGCTTTAGTTGTTTTGTAATATATTGCCATTACAATATAAGCTATATGCACACTTAAAGAAGGGAGGTCACCAGAAGAAACAACATTCCGGCAAGACCTTTGATAACCGGAGGACGAGAAACAGGTGGGGAGGGGTATATGACAACCAGTTGTCAGTATTAAAAAAAAAAGCAATGACCACTGACAAAATTGGCCGGAGGAGGAGAAACAGGGTAAAAAAAAAACATATGTCAGTCAGTTGTCTGAATTTATTTTAAAAACAACAACAACAACAACAACAACAACAACAACAACAACAACAACAACAACAACAACAACAACAACAACAACAACAACAACAACAACAACAATATAAAAAAAAATCATGTGCACGGACAAAACTGCATGCCAATCAAAAATCATAATCAACAATGAAGACATCGAAAATGTCACAAAGTTTGAAAATCAGGGCTCCTTAATCGACAACAATGAGATCTTTTCAACAGACGTCGGTCGTAACTCGACTATAGCAATGGTGAATTTAAAAAGTATTACCAGCCTTAGAACATGCATCTTTTCCATGGCAAGATGCGGATGTGAATTCATTTCAAAATCACCAAACAAGAAAATGGAGCTGAAAATTGCCAAAAACAAAACATTCTAATACGTGGGGACATGAAAACCTTAAAAGTGCGATAGCAATTACAGTAACTATGCCATTGTCTTTGTAACCTGCTAACATTGTTGTTAAGGATGTCAAGCGTTATCAGAACGTGGCATCACGTTCTTGCGAAAGCGGTGAAGTCACAAGGATAGTTTAAAGATCCCCGGGACGGTTAACCCGGTCAACAAATGCCCGCAGAAGTCGGATGTGTCGGCCTAACGGCGCAAGAACGCAGCTCTGCTGTAAACAGGCACAAAGCAATCACTTCCGAAAAAGAAAAAAAAACTCCGGATGAACGCAGAAGAAGAAGAAGAAGTTTAAAGATGGCTGCCCCACTTTTGACATGCACTTAAGAGGAGCAGCGTTCTGTTAGCCGTTGTTTGATCAGTGAAGAGGTGAAATCTATAGACGTGCATCGGTAAATGAAGGCCATGTATGGTGATGCATGTCTGTCAGTCCAGCAAGTGTATGAGTGGAGTAGGAAGTTTCACAACAGCGTGACTTATGGGACAGACTGTTCACGACTGGATCAGGGGCACACCAGAGACGATTGCAGCCATTGAAGGCCTCGTACAGGGAAACCGTGGATTGAAAATGAGTGACATTGCCGCGCCTACAGCAGCCAAGGTTCAGCACACCAAGTCATCCATGATTTTTAACAATACCGCAAATTGTCTACAAGGTGGGTGCAGCTTACTCCAGAACTGAAACAACGAAGCATTGGTGCTTTTAAGAACGTTTGGTGTTCTTTGAGGCAGGAAGTGATTGTTTCCTATCAAAAGTTGATACCGGAGATGAAACCAGGACTCACTACCACAAGCCAAAAATAAAGAAAGCGAGTATGGAATAGCGCCATCTCTCCTCACGATACCAAAGAAGTTTCGTACGCAACCATCTGTAGAGAAGGTAATATTGATTCTTTTTTGGGATGAACGTGGCGTTATTTTAGAGCATCGCATGCCAAGAGGGAAAACTATCACCAGTGATACGTATACAGATCTTCTCAGGAATCATCTTCGACCTGCAATCAAATCCAAACAACGTGGACTTCTGAATAAAGGTGTTCTTTTCTGAGTAAAGATGTCCTTTTGCTACATGACAATGCCCGACCCCATATTGCCTGTGCAACGGTTGAAACCATTGAAGCCCTCCACTTTCAGTGTGTACCACATTCCCCCGTACTCGCTAGACCAAGCTCCAAGTGATTTTCACCTGTTTGGACAACTCAAAGAGTCATTGGTTAGACAGACTTTTCGGCCCGATGAAAAGGTACAGCAGTTGGTGCATGAGTGGTTACACACGCGGCCAAGAGAATTTATTTCCCCTACAGACATCTAAGCATTTTATCGGCGCTGGAGTACTTGCATTGAACGCAGTGGAGACGAGATCGAAAAATTATACATTTGTTTTTTACTTTTTCAGAATATAGTGACCCAACAAAATAAAAAGGTTTTCGATGGAAACACCCTCGTAATAGTGGACCACGTAGAAGAAAAATACAGAAAATAACAGGTTCATATACAAGAACTAAAATACTTGGGGCATATTAAGCGTGAAAGTGGTTTGGAAAGAATTATGCGCGTTTGTGTACTAAGTGATTCAATGAATATTGTGGTATACTGACTCACAAGCCGTTACTAGCTGTCAAGATCTCCTCAAATCAAAACACATTGTACAAGAACGTATACCATTCAACTTGGGGCAAAATGGAAAATCGACACCGCCCCGGATTGGAAACGCACACTTCATGAATCGGAGCGGATATGGGGACAAACTTGAACTCGGAAATAGCTGGGATAAAAACAACAGCGACCGGTCTCAGATCTCTCACTTGCCACAAACTCATCGTAACTACAAGAAAAGCGCCTGTGTTCGTAGAGATTGGTAGCTCTATACTCGCTATGAACATGTTAGAAAGTTTATTATAGTGAGAATAGCAGGACCGAAACTCATCAGCCAATAGATTTGGAAACAAGCCGATTTTAGCCCTTACATCTTGTTGTTTACATGTGGTGATTGGAGCACTTCATTGAAATGAGGTAAACAATGCTATATTTTATACTAGTTAAGTTTAGTCTGTGAATCTTTTTCCTAGAAGGAGAGTTGGTAAGTCGACTGGTTGAACACATGTGGTGAGTTCTTAAGAAGTTAATTATAATATATTTAATTGTTATAGTTTATAGATAAACTATACATTAAGAATAACCATAGTGAGTTATATTTTTCTCCCAAAGTAAACAATTGATTTAATGTATAAGCATTAGTCCAAGTTGTACATTTATTTCTTAAACAACTCAATCTACAATGATTTAGAATGGTGAGTTCTTAAGAAATTAATCTAGTAGAAACTAAATAATGTTATATTCAGTTTTCATAGTCATAGGTAACTGTACATTAGGAGAAAACTACAGTGAGTTTTATTTTTTCCTAGCTAAACAACTTAGTTAATGTAAGCATTAGACTGAAGTTGTACATATTTCTTAAGTAGTCAACTCATTCAGTAATGATTTAGGATTGGTGAGTAACTTAAGATTTAAAACTAGTTGACCTGTGCCAGCACTGAGAGAGAAATTAGTGTAATGTGTATAGTCAAGTAGATTTGCAAAAACAAATAGTTTTCTTATATTTCATGAACACATGGGAACCAAAAAGAGTTGTATGGGTATCATAATTTGTGTGATGTTAAATCACACATGTGGTAAGGCAGATATATTTTCATGGTTGTCAAACATGTGGAATAATAATGTTTGTGCCACATAATAGTGCGTAATCAACCACCATACAAAAATGATTATGATTCATAATGAATGAATATGGATGAGTATATCACATAAATTGTATGTATTTGATGAAAGCATGGTGTGACTCATGGATTTATTTTTGCTAAATCCTTGGTGAATTTCATATGTATGCCTAATGACCACATGAGTCTATGTCATTGGAAAGAGCATGCCTGTGGTGGTTCATGTGTTTTTCATTATTGTTAAACAGATGTGAATGTATCATTTGATAAAACCCATCAGTATGAATGACTATCATTCAGGAAATATTATAATTTCTGATGAAGAATGAGGTTCTAATGTAATGTAATTGTGGTTAAATCTGTGAATTTAGTTAGTTAGTTAGTCGCGGTTCCAACTTCACAGCAACGGGTCGTCCCCATTATGCTCCGTTCCTGTGCCAGTGAATATCTCACAAAATGTCTCCCACTGTCCAATGTGAAAAGTGGAAAAGACAGGAGTCTCTACAAACAACAGCCCGGACAGATACACTGTGCATAATGCCGCCGCCAGAATGTCAACACAATAGTCCGCCACAAAACATCCAGTTCATCTCTGATGGAATCGGCAGTCATTTTCCTATCTGGATGATTCCTAGATGTTCACCCACACAGTACACGAAAATACAGTTCATCGTCGATGGCAGTGGCAGTCAACCAGAAGCCCAGCAGCCACGCAATTTCTGCATAAGGCAAAAACCGGTCAACTCTGGGACATAGCCAGCTGCCATCGTTCCGAACATGCAGTCACGTTCAAAAAAACCTCGGGCAGATTCAGAAGCATTTCACACGAAACTCGCAGCTCACAGTGTCGCGCCACGCACTCACTCAGTAGCAGGGCGACGGAACCATGAAGCCTCCTTAGTCGTCTCTTACGACATGCATGGTAGGCTACAGTGTTGCTATTCTTTGCTTCCCTTATGGGCCCCCGCAACACACGGGAGAATCTGTGAATGAATTTATCATGTGTAAAGCACAGCCATATACTAATTGTCATTCCTGCAGATATGATGTGTCTGATGAGTGATTGTGAAAGGAGATATTTCACTGTGATATCAGTGATGTTAAACATTTTAAGTTATCATTGGGAAATCACATAAGTATAATTACCCACTTTAATGCAAGTATGAATGATGTTTGTGGAATGATTCCTAAATGATCATCCATACATATGAATGATGTCTGAGAATGAGTGAATGCTGAAAAAGGAGTATGAGCTAACAATCAATCTCATGATAGCAGGCAGGTTGGACGTGTAATGCCATTTCTATCATCAGAGAACTTGTTCGGCATAACCGTTAAACTGAATAATAATTTAGTACACTCCGACGAATGAAAACACATTGTATTAAATATCACTTATCATACAATCATCTTGGTTTGTGCGCTAAGCACGACATAAACCATATCGTACATTACACATACTACACGCATCTGGGTTTGTACATTAAGCAAAATCCCACCTTGTAGTTCATGTCACTCATGTTAAAACCCATAATGTATGAGACCCTTTTTTCCTGAATAGAAAAAGATGCAGAGAATAAAACTAGGTACATAAGAGAATGGTCAGCATAATTGTCAACTTCCAAATCAATCAAGGTATTACTTAAACTAGTGAAGATGAAACTGCACATGTGCTAGTTAAACCTTGAACACCTGATAGTCGAAGATTGGAGTGAGAGCAAACAACTATGTTGGTGATAACTAATTGAGAACACCAAGACTATCTTTCTTCTATGTTTATTTTCTCTAAGAACAAGATTCTTCTTATTGTTTTCACTTGCTGTGTTCTTAGACTTTTACATTTCATTTCTAATGTCATATTTATGATATCATTAGAATTATGTGATTGATGGAATTTCAGGTAGTGGTCATACTCATGTAGGTCCAGACCTGACTTGGTGAAGATTGAATGCAGCACCTGTTGAGTGAGCACATTGTTGAGTGATGCCCTTGATAGAGTAGTGCAGAAACTTATCTACTTGCAAACGTTCCATTTGTCTCATAGGAGAGGTAATCTTTATTTAAACATTTACCTGCCAAAAATGGAAAGAAAACCAAGAGCCAACCTATAATGTTCTACTCAAACCTGGAACAGTAAAACTACATAACATACAGCAATTAATTGATAGCCAGAAGGATTCCCAAAGCTGGAAGTGGAGAACCATGAGTCTAGACAGTTCTTTTTTCCAGATCATCCAGGCCAGTAAAAGATTAGCAGTACATGCCACTGGAAAAAATATAGCTGTTATTATACACATTATAATTGGCACATCAATTCTGTATAATTACCATTATATGTATATGTCCTTATTTTATGACAGGAAATTGTAATTTTGAATGCAATTTACAAAATTCATGTCTGTGTTTATTAAATCATTAAAAAATGAGGTCATGTCATGTATTGATTGTATTTTTACTTTTCATAGACAAATTGTTTTAAACTACCCTAGATAGAATTAATTAGTTGGTAGAGGAGAGGCAAGGAACCACTTAAAGCAGGGGTGGGCAAACTACGCATGCGGCCCGCCACCTTATTTTATGCGGCCCGCGAGGGCATTTAGGAATAACAATTTTTACTTCGTTTTTAAGTTATTTTGTTGAATTTTAAAGAATTTCATGCACCGTTATGATTGTTTCAACATTTTTTATAAGATTTCTTTCTAATTATCAATTTTTGTAACCAGTCCTTGGCCTTCGTAATGTAATGCTTCTTCTTCTTCTTCTTCTCCTTCTTATTTCGTTCGCCTTAAATACTATAACTGCAATGTTGCCTCTTGTGTGAATTTAAGTGTACTTTTTAGTTCACTCAGCAGTCCATAGAGTTTATCTTCCACTGTCGTCTCTCTTGGCCAGAAGGTTAGCCTAGATATGTTTTAATTTGGGCAGTCTTTGAGTATGAGCTCTGCTGTCTGCGACGATAATCCACACGTGCACATGGCTGATTCACCAATCTTGAATCTTGTATACATGTGGTTGCATAATCTATTGTGTCTTTTAATTTGGTGGTAACGGGCACATCAGGCTGTTCTTCTTTTGCTCCTTCCTTAGCCAATCGATCAGTTCTGTCGTTTCCGGGTACTCCAAAGTGGGATGGTATCCACTGTATGGTGACCTTATGCTGGCTGCTAAGTTCAGAAAGTAGTGTCCTTAATACTGGCAATTTCCAAGACATCATTTCGTTTTCGTTGAGGTGAGTTTCTTGCAAGCAACATACGCTTACCTTTTCTTTGTCGAAGATGTTTTCTAGTTCTATTGTTTTGTTGCTGAATCCCCCCGCATTCCAGTGCATTAGTTTTAGTCTTTGTTTGGTATGGCCAGGCGCTTTTTTCTCAGGTCGCCTGGCTCCACAGGACATCTGAGAAGGACCTCCAGTAGTTGTGGTTGGACTCTTTCGAGGCATATGGCCTGGCACTGCACCTGCCTGGGGGTCCAAAGTAGGGCGAGCACCGTAACATTTAGCCGTAGTCGACATATTTCATTGTGCGTGATTGCTGGCATCCTGATTTCTATGGTGCGCCTCCTGGCTGGTTGCCTCTTTATTCAGCACCTTTCCTTTGCTAGAGCAGACTGTGGTCTTACTCGAGTTTAGATGTATAACCACGCACACACATGTCTGCGCATGCACGTACGAGCATACACATTTAGAGCGTTCTGTATATTTCTCGGCGCCAGTGACTCGCCGCCGCCCCTTCTCCTGTTAGTTAAAACAGTTCCACCACGAGAAGGCCAGAAGTTGGACTTCTGCTGCATAGGTGATGAATGCACGAGCCATTGGGGTATTTATGCAAGGTTGGGCGCTCACTGTAGCCCCTGGCTACATACAGCAACATTTGGAACCATTTTATGCTAAAATGCGAATTTATCGATTTATATAGAGAAATATTTATCGACATGAATAATTTAATAAGGATGATTTTATGAAAAACAGATATTTCTCCGGTGAATAAAATGATTTATTTTGCAAGAAAATATTAAATTTAAAAGTCTTTTGCTGTTTTAAATTATTTCCACATTTACAATGTTCAAATTAATTTATTTGTTGTACTAGTCTTGATATATTTCTGAAATTTATTCTGAGTTTACTACTTGTTTTCCGAATATTTTATTTTCACACACAGCCGGACGTAGGTTTTGTTTCATTTCCGTTTTAAAGTTTTTTTTACAGTTCTAACTGTTCGAATTTTATTTAAAAAATGAGTGTCAATAACAAACGTAAGATTGAAGATGAATGCCGTGTTTTTAATTATGAATGGACAACTAAGTACTGTTTTATAAAAGTTGGTAGCAAATCAGTTTGCTTGCTGTGTCGTGAGTCAGTGGCTGTCTTCAAGGAGTTCAATTTTAAAAGACATTATCAAACAAAATATTCCGATTTCGGATACAATTTAACAACCGAAGGGAGGAAAAGGAAATGCCTTGAGTTGGTGAAAAATTTTGGAGAAACAGTAAACTGTTTTCACTAAACAGTCTTGAATTCAAGATGCTGCAACTGAAGTTAGTCTTGTGCTGTCACACAGAA
The DNA here is from genome assembly GCA_963921405.1 of Cepaea hortensis. Taxonomy (NCBI): domain Eukaryota; kingdom Metazoa; phylum Mollusca; class Gastropoda; order Stylommatophora; family Helicidae; genus Cepaea; species Cepaea hortensis. Next base: position 24,473,501 of record OY992881.1, on the reverse strand, counting down.
TTGTAAAACAGAACAGGCCATTTTCTGATGGCGAGTTCATCAAGGAATATTTGCTAGATGCAACAAACATTATGTGCCCAGAACCCAAAAAAAAAAAAAAAAAAAAAAAAAAAGATCTGACAACATTACTTTATCTAGGAGAACTGTGGTCCGACGTGTTGATAAGATAAGTGACAATGTTATGCATAAACTTCAAGATGCAAGTAAACAATTTTTGTGGTAGTCTCTTGCATTGGATGAGAGTACCGATGTACATGATACTGCCCAATTATTGATATTTATACGTGGAATAAACACTTCTTTCAAACTCACTGAAGAGTTATTGAGTGTTAAGTCACTCAAAGACACAACCACAGGCCATGATATATTCAAGGCGTTTACTAACTGTATTGAAGGAACTGTGTTAGTTCGGAAGAAGATGGCAAGTGTTACAACTGACGGAGCACGTGCTTTGACTGGAAAAAATGTAGGTCTGGTAAAGTTGATAAGTGATAAGATTAAAGCAGAATATCCAGACCACACATTATTACCACTTCACTGTGTGATTAATCAAGAAAGTCTGTGAAAAACTGTTTTGAATATCAAGCATGTTATTGACCCAGTTGTCAGTGTCATCAACCTCATCAGATCAAGAGGACTTAGTCACAGACAGTTCAAGGCATTACTTGACGATTTGGAAACTGAACAATCCGATGTCCTGTACCACACCAGTGTTCTATGGCTGAGTCTCGGCAAGGTGCTGAGGCGAGTGTGGGAACTCAGAGAAGAAATAGTGATGTTCCTAGAGATGAAGGGCATTGCATGTGACTTTAGTACTAATATTGTCAATAAAGAGTAGAAGTTAGACTTTAAGTTTGCCATTGAAATTATGGAAAAGTTAAATGAACTGAATTGACAAACTTCAGGGCAATGGTGTGTTCGCACATGAATTGTATGTACATGTAAAATCATTTCAGGCAAAATCTCACTGTACTCCAGACAAGAAAGTGAAAAAGATTTTGTAACTTCCCTTTGCTGAAACAAGAAACCATTTCTGGTGAAAGGACTGAAAAGTACAAAGCCCAATTAGATGCACTGATTGAAGAATTTGGATGGAGATTCCAAGATTTCAAGAACGTAGATCCACAGTTCAATACTCTCAGTTCCCCTTTCAGTGCAGAAGCTGATACAGCCACAGAGGATATGTCATGTGGCAAATGACAGTGATGCAACTTTAAATTGATGAGTTATCGCATCAAAGAAGAAGATAAATATTGGCACAAATGTTGCACCAACATTGAACGCAACTTAGACGCATTGTACGACGTCACCTAACACCGTAACGGCTTAAGCTTTAGTTTGTGATCCAGCAAAGACAAGTTAGGACGGGCTTCAACACCAGTCACAGAATACCGGCTGTTATGATGGTTGCCAATCCTCAGTGTCCACATGAAGTCGCTCTAGGTGTGTCCGGCAATTGACTACAGGTACTCCTGGCTATCCTGATGCCACGGTCGCTGGCATATATCGTATCCCCTATATGACAGTGGAAGGTAGGCGTTTGTTGAACATTCATTATCATGGCAGGTGGCCCGCTTGGTGCCCAAATATCCACACAGTCTAGATAGATGAATAGCGATGGAGAAGCAAGAGCGAAAGTGCGGTGCGAAAGACTCAAGACTGGATGCGCTCACTCGCTCACGTTTGCTGTTGAAGTTGCCTGCGATAAATTATATCTCAGTTCACTTGAAGGACTTTGTTGTTGGATTTATGTTGGAGTCAGCATAGTGAGGCTGTCCTACATGTGTTTGTACAATTTAGCTCATGCAGTTAAACGTCAGGTCAATATCATTGTAGAGGAAGCAGGGATCAGCGTTTAACTCTTGACAGGATATACAGTTGGAGCTGCTTGACTTAGAAGCAGATCATGACCTGAAAGAGAAATTCAAGTCAGATGGGTTGCTGGATGTCTATGGATCTTTATCACAAGAATCATTTCCCAACTTGAAAAACTTTGCAGCTAAACTGTTATCATTGTTTGGATCAACATACATTTGCGAACAAGCATTCTCTTCCTTGAAGATCAACACATCTAAGAGTAGGTCTTTATTGTCGGACTGCAACTTGCATGCTGTCATGCGAATTTCAACAAGTAAACTTGCTCCAGATTTCAAGAATATTGTCAAAACGTGCAAGCAGTTACATTTATCTCATTAGAAATCAACAATTATAGTGACAGTGTAGTCGGTTTGTGTCTAAATTAAAGCCATTGATAGATAATAAAGAATATTTGTTATAATAACATGTTGTAAAATCTTGTTAAAAAATTAGTAAAAGTTTTTGTCCATATTGTCAAATATAATGTATAAGTATGTAAGCAAAATAACATTGCAATCATTATTTATTTATACTGCTTAATAACCTATAAATAATTAATAATTACTTATTGTGATAGGTTGCTGTAAGCAAAATGGACATTTTATACAATATACATACATACATACATACATACATACATACATACATACATACATACATACATACATACGTACGTACGTACGTACGTACGTACGTACGTACGTACGTACGTACGTACGTACGTACGTGCGTGCGTGCGTGCGTGCGTGCGTGTGTGCGTGCGTGCGTGCGTGCGTGCGTGCAGGCAGGCAGGCAGGCAGGCAGGCAGGCAGGCAGGCAGGCAGGCAGGCAGGCAGGCATACATACATACATACATACATACATACATACATACATACATACATACATACATACATACATACATACATACATACGGCCCGCCAATAGCTTTATATTTGTCAATCCGGCCCTACGCACAAAATGTTTGTTCACCCCTGCCCTAGTCCATACTTGCCCACTATGCATTCGTCCTGTTGATGTCCAACTTTGACATTCAAGTCACCCATTATGATAGTTACTTCAGAATTCTTGCATTTCTTGAAGGGAAGGCTTTCTCTAAATCACTATACAATTCATCAATGCTGTCATCACTACTGTCTGCTGTTGGTGCATAAAATTGTATGACGTTGGCATCAAAAGGTCTTCCACTCAACTTCACCAGTAACACTCTGTCTGATACAGTCCAATATCCTTTGATCGATTTTGCTCTCTCGGTATCCATTATAATTGCTACTCCTCGCTGTTGTTTCTCTCCACCAGAATAGATTATTCTATATTCCTCAGATGTCATAATGCCCATTCCTGTCCACCTGGTATCACATACACCTAACAGGTTAATATTTAATCTTCTCATTTCATTCTTAATGTTATCAAATTTCCCATCCCCACTCAAAGTTCTTACATTCCAAGTTCCTACTTTCAATGTTGATATTCTTTTGCTGTGTATATGCTGCGAACAGTTATTGAACGTGCTATAGAAGTAAACAAGGATATACAACTTTGCTTTATTGACTATACAAAGGCTTTTGATAGAGTTAAACATGTCAACATGGTGGATATGCTTGCAGATCTACAAATTGATGGGAAAGACATTAGACTTATAAAAAACATATATTGGAAACAACAAGCTGCCATAAGTATTGACAATGAAGTGGGACAATATCAACCTATTAAGAGAGGTGTTAGGCAGGGATGTGTAATGTCTCCAAAAATTTTTTCCCTATACAGTGAAAATATTTTCAGAAATGTGGAAGACATAAATCGAATCAGCATTGGAGGACGAAACATAAATAACATTAGATATGCAGATGATACAGTATTGATTGCAGACAATGCACAGGATCTGCAACAATTAGTAGACGCGGTTGTTGTCCACAGTGAGAAGTTGGGGTTGGAGTTAAATTGTAAGAAGACACAGGTTATGGTCGTCACTAGGAAGAACGAAGTACCACAATGTAATATACAAGTAAATGGGAATATTCTTCAACAAGTGAATCCGTATAATTATCTCGGAACAGTCATAACATCTAATGGGAGATGCCTTGAAGAGATTAGAACAAGAATCGCCATGGCGAAAGTAGCCTTTAGCAAGATGAAAAACATTCTGACCAATAAAAAGATGTCAACTGAAACGAGAAAAAGAGTGTTGAGGGAATACATAGAACCTGTTCTTTTGTATGGATGTGAAACTTGGACAATGTGCAGTCAAGCTGAAAAACATCTGATGGCTGCAGAAATGTGGTTTCTGAGGAAAATGCAAAGAATACCATGGACAGATCGAAAAACCAATGACCAAGTACTTCAGGAGACAAATGAAAATCGTAGATTGATTAGAGAAATTAGACGTAGACAGTCAAAATTTTTTGGACATGTTATGAGAAGAAATGGACTTAAGAACTTAGTGACAACTGACAAGATCGAAGGGAATAGACCAAGAGGAAGACCGAGAGGAAAATATCTGGATGGCTTGGCCACATGGCATGGACGAGACAGGAACACTAAGCTGATCCACGACTCTGGTGATCGAGTGAAATGGCGAGTCATGACCGCCCACGCTTTCCGGCATGACACATGATTGATTGATTGATTCTTTTGCACCCAGTCGCCTGATGACGGTCTGGAATCACCTGGTGCACATGACTACCCCTACCGGGCGAGGCTGCTCCTATGGAGCACCCATTTACGTTGTTTCTCTGATTATCGATAAGACTGCAGTACATAATATTCTTGGCATCTGTAAAGAAGGTAGTTTGCCATTGCTTTCCTTCCTAGCAGTGACCATACTGGTCAATGACCGTAGCCAATGTCTCCCAAAAAAAGAGATCCTCTGCCTACCGTCGTGAAACTGGAGACCATAACCTACAATTATCTGTCGGCTGCTCCTCAACTTCATCCACCACCTGCACCCATGGCTTCACGTAACCCTGATCGGGAGGCTAAACGGGTACTCCACTTTGCCCAAGGGTGTCCCGTAGGCTAGTGGAGGGAAGAAGGCACCCATCAAGGCATTACTATCATGCTATTATATTTTAAATATTCTCTAAGCAAACGTAATTGCACCAGCATTTGAGAGAGAGAGAGAGAGAGAGAGAGAGAGAGAGAGAGAGAGAGAGAGAGAGAGAGAGAGAGAGAGAGAGAACTATGTGTTCAAATTGAATGAAATTTACAAACATAAATGGCATTTCCTCTAAACATATTTATCAACATAAACCCCATAGACTTCCAAGGTCTTTCGCCGTTAATGAAAGTAAACTGTCTTTAAATTGTGGGTGGCCTTAAGAGGCCAGTAAAAAAATATATTTCCCCACAGAGGGGAAATTTGATTAAGTAATATTTCAGCTTCTTCATTAAAAGTACAGTTTTAAGAATTAAACATAAACATAGAATTAAAAAAGTGGGTCATAAAATGTAAGTAAATAAAGATTAAACAAATGTTGTATAAACATTTTAACAGCTTTCTTCTTATAATTTCAAAATATGACTTTGGTATTGATTGTTTTATTTCTCCAGTAAAAATGAAAGATTATAATGTTAGTTATTGGTATTATACCTAGGTATACCATTTTCATTTTCAAATTCTAGTAATTTCCCTTGCATCAATATTAGACGTTTATGTCCCCATACCAAGCGCAGACTGCTACTGCAACCATAGATTAATCTTAGGCAATTTACATATAAGGTAGACCAAGAAGACGGTGGAGAGATAATATATATACAGACCTACAAGCACTTGGAATCAACGAATGGCAAGAGAAGGTCAACCAGAGAGACGAATGGAGACGGATTATATCTGCAGCAAAGAACATCAATGGCTCGGAACGCTGAAGAAGAAGAAGAAGAAGAAGAAGAAGAAGAAGAAGAAGAAGAAGAAGAAGAAGAAGAAGAAGAAGAAGAAGAAGAATTTACATATAAACTTAAAGAAAGTCAAATATACAAATAGAAACGCAAAATTTGATCTACAGGCACTGAAGAGTGAGGAGATAAAAGATAAATTCAACGTAGAGGTAAAGAACAGATTCGATGCATTGTCCGATATGGAAATAGAATTATTTAAAGACGTCAGTGACCAATTGGAAATATAAAAGAAATCAGTCAAGAAGCTGCACTAACAACAATGATAATCCCGAAAATAAAGGTAATAGGACGCAAGAAATGGATGATGGAAGACATCTTAAAACTCATGGAAATAAGAAGAAATAACAAAATAACAAGGAAATATACGAAGAGATTCACATGAAAATTATAAGCTATGCAAAGAGGCAAAAGAAACATGGCTTGAGGAAAATTGCAAGGAAATTGAAAACCAACACAACACCCAGAATACCAAATTAATGCACACAAGAATTAATGACATCACTAACAAAAGAACACACACATCAACAGGTTGCCTAAAAACCAAAGATGGCAAAATCATAATAGAAAAAGATCAGATTTTACATGCGTGGTCAGATTATGTGAAAGACCTTATGATGATACTAGCTGACCCGGCCCGCCTTCGCCCAGCCCCTAGCGGTGATCTGTCTGTCTGTCTGTCTGTCTGTCTGTCTGTCTGTTTGTCTGTTTGTCTGTCTGTCTGTCTGTCTGTCTGTCTGACCCGGCCCGGCTTCGCCCAGCTCCTGGTGGGGAGTATCTCATTTAATTCATATAAGTAGTCATATAAACTCCCGTTCCAGTTCCCGACTATCTGTCTGTCTGACTGTCTGTCTGTCTGTCTGTCTGTCTGTCTGTCTGTCTGTCTGTCTGTCTGTCTGTCTGTCTGTCTGTCTGTCTGTCTGTCTGACCTGGCCCGGCTTCACCCAGTCCCTGGTAGGGAACATCTCATTTAATTCATATAAGTAGTCATTTAAGCTCCCGTTCCCGTCTGTCTGTCTGTCTGTCTGTCTGTCTGTCTGTCTGTCTGTCTGTATGGCGCGGCCCGGTTTCGTCCAACCCTTGGTGGGGAGCATCTCATTTACTTCATATAAGTAGCCATATAAGCTCCCGTTCCCGTTCCCGACTATCTGTCTGTTTGTCTATCTGTCTGTCTGTCTGACCCGGCCCGGCTTCACCCAGTCCCTGGTGGGGAGCATCTAATTTAATTCATATAAGTAGTCATATAAGCTCCCGTTCCCGACTATCTGTCTGTCTGTCTATCTGTTTGTCTGTCTATCTGTCTGTCCGACCCGGCCCGACTTCGCTCAGGCCCTGGTGGGGAGCATCTAATTTAATTCGTATAAGTAGTCATATAAGCTTCCGTTCCCGACTATCTGTCTGTCTATGTTTGGCCCATTCCCGTTAAAAATATAGATAAGATAGAAGAATAGATAGATTGATAGTAGAAAATATGATTGGAAGAGATCTATCTAAAGTAATCTTACCAAGATATCACGAACAGCCAATAAATGGTGGGCGGTGGGTTCACTGCAGAGTACTGCAAAGGATATGCAACTAACTTTCTCTCACAAAAAATTACTTTTTTTTTTTAACGAACGAAAATCTTTATTTTCAAAGTGTTAAGAATTGGACACGCAGGCCCGTCCAACATTCTGCCCTTCTTCTCTATTTTCTCTCATACATGCTTTCATTCAACATCTCTTATGAAGCAATTCTTTGACAACAAAAGAACAATAAGCATTAAAACGCATGCTTGCTTGTGTTCGTTGGCTTGAGCTCCAACATGAAGTCCTGTATGTCGGATGAAGGCATCCTGTTGTCCAACATCAGTATGATGTCATACAGGACCTGAGGTTTGCGTGAGTATCCGTTGTCCCATGTCTGGCTTATTGGTGTGCAGACTGGTGGTTCCTCGCCGTACAGGCAGATACTCTCCGACTTCGGAGGAAAATTTAAAACGCATGAAAAGTAACTCGTTGAGGCAATGTTTATTAACATTGGCATCATAAATACCCAATGTGGGTGTAACGCGCCATAAATATGAGAATGTTTAAAAAAAATTATATGTGCTGTTGAAGAAAAATAAAAAGATGAGTTAGAAAATTTTCACTATTTAAATAGATGCATTTTTTTAAATGAAAACTTTGAAAATGCCTTAAAGATTATATCATTATTTATTATAACTCATATGCTTGTAAATAACTGTAGACAAAGAGTTTATAAATCTTTGAAAACAATGTAACAATCTATATATAAAATATATAGCAATGCTATTAAAAGTTATGCCCCTTGAAATAATTTTTCTTAAGTTAAGTCCCCTCGCTATATATAAATGATCATGTAAATTAAAATATTAACTTTTAGTAAGTAAATAGCTGATTGTACACTAACAAACTATGACATTTGGCTGCACTGGAATGAAAAGAATACATGTAGACAATTTCATCTCAATCGGATGGACCGTTATCGAACGCATCAAATACATCCCTACATACATACATCGTCTTTTATAGATATAGACAAGAGAAGAACAATTATGATCATCAGAATAATAATGAAGGACCATCAATTTTGTTTGTCGGGGTGTTTTTCTTTTAGATATCTAGCAATCCCGCAGAGCCGTCTCCCTGGTGAAGGTGTTAACAATTTTCTCCGTAATCCCGTATATCCACGTGTGGGGAAACAGCTGCGCGAGATTCGGTAGGGAATCGGGTTGCGTTGGTTACTTACAGGGGTATCTGAGATTGTCGCTCAGTAAGCAATGCAAAATACTCTGCGGAATCTTGCAAAGACATCAACAACAGCGGTAAAATGCTGTTGTTGACAGCTATGTACATAGGATATGCGAAAAAAAAATTCCGCTGAATGCTTGAGCATAAGTGTAGTGATAAATTAAGGCATTACTATCATGTTATTATGATATTTGAAATATTCTCTAAGCAAACGTAATTGCACCAGCATTTAGCAGAGAGAGAGAGAGAGAGAGAGAGAGAGAGAGAGAGAGAGAGAGAGAGAGAGAGAGAGAGAGAGAGAGAGAGAGAGAGAGAGAGAGAGAGAGAGAGGAAGAATGGAGGGGGTGGGGGAGAGAACTATTTGTAATATTTGTCAACATAAGCCCCATCAGCTTGCATGGCCTTTCGCCAGTGCGAAAATAAGTGCACGCAGGCCCTGATTGTGCCAGACCAGGTTTTGTCCTACTCACTTCGCCTGTTAATCGTCATCTCTCTCATTCCTATCACCCAGGCAAGGGGTGGGCAAACTACGGCCCGCCACCCGATTTTATGCGGCCCGCGAGGGCATTTAGGAATAATAAGTTTTACTTCGTTTTTAAGTTATTTTGTTGAATTTTAAAGAATTTCATGTACCGTTATGATTGTTTCAACATTTTTGATAAGATTTCTTTCTAATTATCAATTTTTGTAAACAGTCCTTGGCCTTCGTAATGTAATGCTTCTTCTTCCTCTTCTTTCGTTCGCCTTAAATACTATAACTGCAATGTTGCCTCTTGTGTGAATATAACTGTCCTTTTTAGTTCACTCAGCAGTCCATAGAGTTTATCTTCCACTGTCGTCTCTCTTGGCCAGAAGGTTAGCCTAGACATGTAATTTGGGCAGTCTTTAGGTATGTGTTCTGCTGTCTGCGACGATAATCCACACGTGCACATGGCTGATTCACCAATCTTGAATCTTGTATACATGTGGTTGCGTAATCTATTGTGTCCTGTTTTGAGGAGCAGAATAATGACTTGTTCTGGTCTGTCCATAACGTGGTAGTCGTCTTGAGCAGGTTATGGTGGCTTTCTGACTGATTTGATCATTCTTTTCTTTTGGTGGTAACGAGCACATCAGGCTGTTCTTCTTTGGCTCCTTCCTTAGCCAATCGATCAGTTCTGTCGTTTCCGGGTACTCCACAGTGGGATGGTATCCACTGTATGGTGACCTTATGCTGGCTGCTAAGTTCAGAAAGTAGTGTCCTTAATACTGGCAATTTCCAAGACATCATTTCGTTTTCGTTGAGGTGAGTTTCTTGCAAGCAACATACGCTTACCTTTTCTTGGTCCAAGATGTTTTCTAGTTCTATTGTTTTGTTGCTGAATCCCTCCGCATTCCAGTGCATTAGTTTTAGTCTTTGTTTGGTATGGCCAGACGCTCTATTCTCAGGTCCCCTGGCTCCACAGGACATCTGAGAAGGACCTCCAGTAGTTGTGGTTGGACTCTTTCGAGGCATATGGCCCGGCATATGGCCCGGCACAGCACCTGCCTGGGGGTCCAAAGTAGGGCGAGCACCGTAACATTTAGCCGTAGTCGACATATTTCATTGCGAGTGATTGGTGGCATCCTGACTTCTGTGGTGCGCCTCCTGGCTGGTTGCCTCTTTATTCAGCACCTTTCCTTTGCTAGAGCAGACTGTGGTCTTACTCGAGTTTAGGTGTATAAGCACGCACACACATGTCTGCGCATGCACGTACGAGCATACACATCTAGAGCGTTCTGTATATTTCTCGGCGCCAGTGACTCGCCGCCGCCCCTTCTCCTGTTAGTTAAAACAGTTCCGCCACGAGAAGGCCAGAAGTTGGACTTCTGCTGCATAGGTGATGAATGCACGAGCCATTGGGGTATTTATGCAAGGTTGGGCGCTCACCTCAACCGGCCCCTGGCTATATACAGCAACATTTGGAACCATGTGATGCTAAAATGCGAATTCATCGATTTTTATATAGAGAAATATTTATCGACATTAAAAATTTAATAAGGATGATTTTATGAAAAACAGATATTTCTCCGGTGAATTAAATTATTTGTTTTGCAAGAAAATATTAAATTTAAAAGTCTTTTGCTGTTTTAAATTATTTCCACATTTACAGTGTTCAAATTAATTTATTTGTTGTACTAGTCTTGATATATTTCTGAAATTTATTCTGAGTTTACTACTTGTTTCCGAATATTTAATTTTCACACACAGCCGGAAGTAGGTTTTTTTTCCATTTCCGTTTTAAAGTTTTGTACAGTTCTAACTGTTCGAATTTTATTAAAAAAATTAGTGTCAATAACAAACGTAAGATTGAAGATGAATGCGTGTTTTTAATTATGAATGGACAACTAAGTACTGTTTTATAAAAGTTGGTAGCAAATCAGTTTGCTTGCTGTGTCGTGAGTCAGTGGCTGTCTTCAATGAGTACAATTTAAAAAGACATTATCAAACAAAATATTCCGATTTCGGATACAATTTAACAACCGAAGGGAGGGAAAGGAAATGCCTTGCGTTGGTAAAATATTTTGGAGAAACAGCAAACTGTTTTCACTAAACAGTCTTGAATTCAAGATGCTGCAACTGAAGTTAGTCTTGTGCTGTCACACAGAATTGTAAAACAGAACAAGCCATTTTCTGATGGCGAGTTCATCAAGGAATGTTTGCTAGATGCAGCAAACATTATGTGTCCAGAACAAACAACAAACAGTTCTGACATTACTTTATCCAGGAGAACTGTGGTAAGACGGGTTGATAAGATAAGTGACAATGTTATGCATAAACTTCAAGATGCAAGTAAACAATTGTTATGGTAGTCTCTTGCATTGGATGGGAGTACCGATGTACATGATACTGCCCAATTATGTATATTTATACGTGGAATAAACACTTCTTTCAAACTCACTGAAGAGATATTGAGTGTTGAGTCACTCAAAGACACAACCACAGGCCATGATATATTCAAGGCTTTTACTAACTGTATTGAAAGAACTGGGTTAGTTCGGAACAAGATGGCAAGTGGTACAACTGACGGAGCTCGTGCTTTGACTGGAAAAAGTGTAGGTCTGGTAAAGTTGATAAGTGATAAGATTAAAGCAGAATATCCAGACCACACATTATTACCACTTCACTGTGTGATTCATCAAGAAAGTCTTTGAAAAACTATTTTGAATATCAAGCATGTTATTGACCCAATTGTCAGTGTCATCAACCTCATCAGATCAAGAGGACTTAGTCACAGACAGTTCAAGGCATTACTTGACAATTTGGAAACTGAGCAATCCGATGTCCTGTACCACACCAGTGTTCTATGGCTGAGTCTCGGCAAGGTGTTGAGGCGAGTGTGGGAACTCAGAGAAGAAATAGTGATGTTCCTAGAGATGAGGGGCATTGAATGTGACTTTAATACTAATATTGTCAATAAAGAGTGGAAGTTAGACTTTAAGTTTGCCATTGAAATTATGGAAAAGTTAAATGAACTGAATTGACAAACTTCAGGGCAATGGTGTGTTCGCACATGAATTGTATGTACATGTAAAATCATTTCAGGCAAAATCTCACTGTACTCCAGACAAGAAAGTGAAAAAGATTTTGTAACTTCCCTTTGCTGAAACAAGAAACCATTTCTGGTGAAATGACTGAAAAGTACAAAACCCAATTAGATGCACTGATTGAAGAATTTGGATGGAGATTACAAGATTTCAAGAACGTAGAGCCACAGTTCAATATTCTCAGTTCCCCTTTCAGTGCAAAAGATCACAAGAATCATTTCCCAACTGGAAAAACTTTGCAGCTAAACTTTTATCATTGTTTGGATCAACATACATTTGCGAACAAGCATTCTCTTCCTTGAAGATCAACACATCTAAGAGTAGGTCCTTATTGTCGGACGACAACTTGCATGCTGTCATGCGAATTTCAACAAGTAAACGTGCTCCAGATCTCAAGAATATTGTTAAAAAGTGCAAGCAGTTACATATATCTAATTAGAAATCAACAATTATAGTGACAGTGTAGCGGTTTGTGTCTAAATTAAAGCCATTGACAGATAATAAAGAATATTTGTTATAATAACATGTTGTAAAATCTTGTTAACAAATTAGTAAAAGTTTTTGTCCATATTGTCAAATATAATGTATAAGTATGTAAGTAAAATAACATTGCAATCATTATTTATTTATACTGCTTAATAACCTATAAATAATTAATAATTACTTATTGTGATAGGTTGCTGTAAGCAAAATGGACATTTTATACTATATATATATATATATACACACACACACACACACACACACACACACACACACACACACACACACACACACACACACACACACATGCGGCCCGCCAATAGCTTTACATTTGTCAATGCGGCCCTACGCACAAAAAGTTTGCTCATCCCTGACTTAAACGATATTTTGGGTGTAAAAGGGAATACAACTTTTTCAGTTATTTCCTGAAGGTATTCCTTGGTTCTCTAAAACTCTATTTCTGGTCTCAAACAATTGAGTCAGTGCAGCTAAATTACTTAAACGGGCAGGATCACATTGGGGAAAAGGATTTTGCATCCTTTCTCTCTTTGGGGTTGAGCCATCAATCTCGACGTATCCGACAAATATGAACCGCAACGCCGAGGCGGATTCTATACGTAGACCGAGGTTTAAGTCGCTGCCGAGGTCTGCTGTACGTAGACTCACATTCTTCTTCGATTCGGGACCTGCAGATGGCCAACCCATGGACCATGCCGATGTTATTAACGCCCTTAGAGAGATTTCCAGAGCGGAGGACTTTGACGCCAGTGAATCCATTTCGTTGTCCAGAATGAGAGTCTTGGAAGCTAAAAAAAAACTGGCTCAACCAGACACGAGAGGAACATTGGGATAACGAAAGGTCTCGACAACCAACACAGAAATGGCACTATTAGACGCCGGTGGCTGATGCATATGTTGGTGGTGGTGGAACATGGTCTCGATTCAGAATGTTAGAGCAATAGGTACTCTGGGGTTGATGTGATTAGTATCCTGCAGGCCGCCGTTACTTCTCAAGACCCAATTTTGGGGAGACTAGGCCCATAAAAAATGGAAGCCGCCCCGATGTGAATCAGTAAGGCGGAAGGCGAGCTTCTAGCGACCACGCTACCGTGGCTCCCAATGACTACATGGTGTGTGAATATTGATGAACGCACTTGAATATTGATGAACGCACTTGAATATTGATGAACGCACTTGAATATTGATGAATGCACTTGAATATTGATGAATACACTTGAATATTGATGAATGAATAGTTTCTGGATGTTAAAAGAAGCTTTAATGATACGACAAATACACTCTCATATGATTATAAGTGAAGACGTCTTAAAAATTGTGTATCCTACACATGCAGGGCAATAAGAAAAGGACGTACACCTCCTCCCCCCCCCCCTGTCGTGAAATACTGAGAGTTAATGATTCCCAGATAGACGACTGTATACACCGACCACCCAGGTAGAAGAAGGGTTAACAAACGAAGCAGTAAGTGTAACAAACAACGGGTTGACCAGACAGGTGTTTATAGGTCAAGACAGAAGGGGCCGCTAACCGCCCAAGTAAACTGTCGAGTGGAAAAATTGGTTTGCGACAAAGGCAGACAGTATTATTGGACAGCAGATTGCGGTATGGATGTGAAACGGTTCAGAGCTGTAATTTTCCACTAACCATGATAATGAAGTCTGGATGTGAGGTGTCCAGCAATGTCAAGGACTATGCGGCAAAGATGACCTATAAAAGAGTGGCTACGTCTTTGTGTCGAGAGAGTGTGTTTCTGAGGTTTCGGGAGAGAAGGATTATGTAAAGGGTTGTGCTGCGTTCGGATGAACGTTTGTGTATCTATTGTGCATTAGTACTCCCAATTCAGACTAGGATGTTTATAAGGTATTAATATATTAGAGTATAGTTTAGCATAGGAATATAGATGTAAGTGAATAGCATTTACCATGGCTTTCTATTAGTGGATAGTTTAGACTTTGGTGAATTCATATGTCTTATGCGGGTGTTCACTTCGGAAGCCTTGTCATTATGGCTGGAGAAGGACACTTGCATAAGTAGTAGTAAGGGGCAGACCCTTATCACTGGATTTGTTATACTTCTCCAGGTTCCAATCTCCTAGTGAAAGCAGAGAAGAGATGAAGAGGAATACCCTTGAGTAAATAACCTACTTACATGGGACCAAACAGAATATGAGCAGGTTTTAAGATGAAGAAATAATCAATTCAAATACAGAACACTGTATGCTCAAATGAATATACCACTAAAACCCTTAAAAGGAAAAGATGTTAACCTGTGACAAGCAGGGATACTTAAAACTACATACGTCTTGTATGCAGACGGAAGAAAGAAAGACAATTAAAAAACAGTGCGAATAATAAAAGACAATAGGAAGAACCGTGACGATGTGGTGGTTTTTCGATGTTGGATACTTACCTTCATGAAACAGATTCAGGAGCATTCATAAACTTACGGGACTTTTATTACGGTACCTTGACTCAGTGGCGAACAGTTTTTGTTTCATTCAATAACGGATTTACCATCAGATTCAAGCATACGGATCATCCCGGGTGAGCTCTGTCCTGTTTGATGTGTTGTCCTGTGATCTTGAAGAATGAAAGGACGAGAAGCAACACAGCTGATAGACATTCAGAGTTCATATCTGGCAACCACACTAGAAGAACATACCAACAACATAGACAATATCCATACATACACCAGACATAGTTTTTTTTATATTAATAAATCTTTTATCTTATCGTTGAAAGGAACTGTTGTCGGAGTATGTGTTGAGGGAATAATAGAGAGAGAGAGAAAGAAATAGATATATGGAATGGAAGACAGAAGAGAGGAGTGTAGACCAAAGTCAGTCAATAATCCCAACAGATACTAAGTTTAAAGATGTGCTTGTTGATTCCAATCTCCTCTCGGGAATAACAGGACATAATTGGTGGAGCGAGCGGGGTAGGAAAAATACCCATATGACCTGGGCATAACAGGGCATATGAATAAAGGGGTACTTGCATATTGGCACAGGTATAGCGGAGTACCTGCATGTTGGGACATACTGATTGGAAGAAATATAAGTGTATATTGATGACTTTTAAGGGAAGGACGTCCATTGGATATATGGTGCCATTACATTTATGGTAGAAACATTTCATTAATGCTGGTGACTTTACAGTGAGAAAGTTCCAGACAGAGTGAATGTGGATAGGTGGTAAGACACATTACATACCTAGTCACACGGTCACACGTCTACATAAGTCTTTATCCTATATCTCCTCTTGTGGATGAGAGAGTGGTTGTGATGTACTGTGTGGTGTTGTAGATTTATAATATTAGATAGACATAGATTAATGATATAGGGTCTAACTGGAATATAATTGTATAGTGAGTACTTCTTTACTGCCTTGAGGTGTCTTTACTCAACGTGCTGACTTACCTGCTTTAACTATGGCCACTCCCAAACTAACTACAGCAGAACTTAGGGCCAACGGAGAAGAAATTGGGTTGGCTGGTTCAGACTTAACTGATTACATCCAGGAAAGAGAGCGAGAGATTCGTCAAGCGGAACGAGAAGATCGCAAGACCGAGTGGGAAGTGAGAAGAATAGAGGTGGAGATCAAGCGACTGGAAATGGAACAAGAGGCCAAGAAAATGGACCAGGAGACCAAGAAACTGGAAATGGAACAAGAGGCCAAGAAAATGGACCAGGAGACCAAGAAACTGGAAATGGAACAGACTGCCAGGAGACAAGAAATAGAACATGAATACCGCTTGAAAGAGTTAGAACTCAAGACACAAACTAAGGGTGAAGTAGATGCAGCAGAAGGAAGTTCATCTTCACCTGGGGCAACCCACATGAGTGGACAGGGTTACCATGCCATGAAGTTTCCCTTGGCGGTCTTTGATGAAAGTAAAGAGAAGATATACCAGTTTTTGGATCGGTTCGAGGCTATGGCAGTCGCTATGGGACTGGATAGAACCAGATGGGCTCTTAAATTATCCCAGTCTTTACGTGGTTCGGGGTACGAGGTCTACACACGCCTACCACCAGGACAGGAAAATCAGTATGAGGAATTGAAAGCCGCTTTGATGAAACATTATGAAGTCACAGCACAAACGTATAGGAAGAAGTTTAGATCGTCTAGACGAGAGCCGGGAGAACTATTCGCCGCCTACAGTCTAAGGCTGAAATCCTATCTCCAGAAATGGATGGACTTGGCAGAATTCAAGAGGGATTATGAGAGTCTCGAAGAGATGATGGTGGTCGACCAGATGCGAAAGCAAATGTCGAAACCTCTCAGAACCTTCTTGGGAGAACAAGGGGCGGAACGGATTGATGTTGTGAATAAGCTGGCGGAAAGGTTTGTGGAAGTACATGGTGAAACTGAGGAACTAAGTACACAAACCAAAGGTCAGGAGAAACCAGAGAAAAAGAAACCTAAAAACTGGGAAGGAGAAAAAGGGGAACCTTATATAAAGCACACAGAGGAGAGTTCAGAGAAGGTGAAGGTAGGAAACCAGAGCACCTCGAATTCTCAAGCGAAACGACAGTGGTCTGAGAAGTGGTGTTCATTTTGCAAGGCGGCCTCTCACAACACCAAAGACTGCAGATCGAAACCTAAAAGTTCTTACTTCGCAGCATGCAAAGTTATTCCTACATCGGTGATCACAGACAAGGCTGAGGTCGGCGAAGGAGAAAGGAACAAAAAGGACACACGGAAACCTAGGAAAGGAACAGGGTGCACACACTGCCGGTCGAAAATACATAATACTGTGGACTGCAAATGCAAGGCAGAAGACGCCAATTGCATAACCAACCTCGAGGAATCAAAAGAGGAAGGCAAGGAAACGGTCAAGGAGATGAAAGACACTCAGGACCAAGAGAGACCACCTGTGGTTGAACTGATTGAAGTCAATGGCCAACAGGTTGCTTGTCTCTACGATACAGGTTTGGATGGGGAAGCGGTGGTGGACGCCAGCTTGGTAAGCCCAGACCAACTTACAGGGGAGACCATAGAGATACAGCCGGCAATGAGGAGTGCTGTTACCATGACGCTGCCAATCGCCAAGGTGGAGATTAAATCCAGGTACGTCACGGGCATTATTCCAGCTGCTGTATTATCTGACTCCTTATTTCCCATGATCATTGGCACGAAATATGTCTTTTTGGGGATGCCCAAACAGCCAGCCCAAAAGGGAACAGTAGTCAGTGGATCTCAAGGGAAGGAAAAAGAGGCAGAGACACTATGCGACAACTCAGGGATAGGAGAATTGCATACTGCCCAGAGGAAAGATACTACGTTGCATCCTTGCTACAGGAAGCTGCAAAGAAGTGCTGAGCCACCAGAACGGGGACAGTACTTTCTGAAGAATCAACTACTCTATCGGAGATCTGGGAGGGGAGATAACCTGCATGAGCAGTGGGTGGTTCCAGAGACCCACCGTCCTCACATTCTTCAGAGTGGACACCTCATAGGCGAGAATCGACATATGGGTGTCAGAGAGACCTTGCAGCAAATATCCGGCCATTATTGCTGGCCAGGAATGACCGGAGATGTACGCCGGTGGGTGAAGTCTTGTTCGGAGTGCCAGAAAGCACCACCCAACAAGCGAATTAAGAGGAAACTAGCTCTTAAAGTGGAAGACAAAGTGGAAGTGTGGAGTCCAGCAGAGACCAATATACTCCAAGTAGGATGGAAAGGACCTTATCCTGTGGAAAAGGTGGTGTCCAAGAACATCTACAAAATACGGATCGGGGAAGAGAAGAAAAATCTCCCTAGACATCTCATTAGGAAATATGAAGAGAGATCCGGGAGCAACGCTTCGCACTTTATGGTGATGGCAGCCATTGGGACAAAGGTTACCAGTCCAGACGAAGACCAGAGATCGCCAGTACAACATAGGAGGGCCTATGGGACAGTACGTGATAGGTCAGATTTACCCAACGACAGGAGGAGGGAAATCACAAGTCAGGGAAAGGACAAGAGTGAAAGTTTCACCGGTAACCAAGTTCAGAAGGGGTGGGTAACGTCGGGAAAAGCGAGAATTACCCAGGACTCCAACCGAAGATTGGCTGACCAGATACAATATCGCCCAAGATGGTCCTGGAAGCAAAAGTCCAGGAGATTGGGGAAAGACGACTCGGTCCAACGAGGACGAGGCGAAACATCCCCAGAGGCAAAGCCGGGGGAAACCAAGAGGACATGGAAGCAGTGTTACAATCAGGATGGGACAATCCGTCTGTATTGTGAGCCGTCGCTGACGCAAGTCGAAAGTAGGTCGACCGGACGTACAGGAGCGAGGCGCCAACACTAGTTTCAGTCGTGAGTAGTATAGTAGGGGGTCAATTAGAGCGCCTACTGGATAATGAGGTGAGCCATGTGAGGATCCGATCATATCATCAACACGTGATGTTAATAGCTACTTCGCAGAAGCTCAACGCACGGTGGATGTGATGGACGTTGTTGCTGCAACTGGACTTCACAGTGGAATACATCCTTGGTAAGGAGAATGTATGAGCAGATTTCTTATCCAGACATCCAGATCCGGAGGAAGAAGACTAGGATTGTGGATCATGGGAATCAAACCTACAGTGAGAAAGATTCGACGCGGTCTAATCTCTTAAGAGGTGGCCTATGTCGTGAAATACTGAGAGTTAATGATTCCCAGATAGACGACTGTATACACCGACCACCCAGGTAGAAGAAGGGTTAACAAACGAAGCAGTAAGTGTAACAAACAACGGGTTGACCAGACAGGTGTTTATAGGTCAAGACAGAAGGGGCCGCTAACCGCCCAAGTAAACTGTCGAGTGGAAAAATTGGTTTGCGACAAAGGCAGACAGTATTATTGGACAGCAGATTGCGGTATGGATGTGAAACGGTTCAGAGCTGTAATTTTCCACTAACCATGATAATGAAGTCTGGATGTGAGGTGTCCAGCAATGTCAAGGACTATGCGGCAAAGATGACCTATAAAAGAGTGGCTACGTCTTTGTGTCGAGAGAGTGTGTTTCTGAGGTTTCGGGAGAGAAGGATTATGTAAAGGGTTGTGCTGCGTTCGGATGAACGTTTGTGTATCTATTGTGCATTAGTACTCCCAATTCAGACTAGGATGTTTATAAGGTATTAATATATTAGAGTATAGTTTAGCATAGGAATATAGATGTAAGTGAATAGCATTTACCATGGCTTTCTATTAGTGGATAGTTTAGACTTTGGTGAATTCATATGTCTTATGCGGGTGTTCACTTCGGAAGCCTTGTCATTATGGCTGGAGAAGGACACTTGCATAAGTAGTAGTAAGGGGCAGACCCTTATCACTGGATTTGTTATACTTCTCCAGGTTCCAATCTCCTAGTGAAAGCAGAGAAGAGATGAAGAGGAATACCCTTGAGTAAATAACCTACTTACATGGGACCAAACAGAATATGAGCAGGTTTTAAGATGAAGAAATAATCAATTCAAATACAGAACACTGTATGCTCAAATGAATATACCACTAAAACCCTTAAAAGGAAAAGATGTTAACCTGTGACAAGCAGGGATACTTAAAACTACATACGTCTTGTATGCAGACGGAAGAAAGAATAGACAATTAAAAAACAGTGCGAATAATAAAAGACAATAGGAAGAACCGTGACGATGTGGTGGTTTTTCGATGTTGGATACTTACCTTCATGAAACAGATTCAGGAGCATTCATAAACTTACGGGACTTTTATTACGGTACCTTGACTCAGTGGCGAACAGTTTTTGTTTCATTCAATAACGGATTTACCATCAGATTCAAGCATACGGATCATCCCGGGTGAGCTCTGTCCTGTTTGATGTGTTGTCCTGTGATCTTGAAGAATGAAAGGACGAGAAGCAACACAGCTGATAGACATTCAGAGTTCATATCTGGCAACCACACTAGAAGAACATACCAACAACATAGACAATATCCATACATACACCAGACATAGTTTTTTTATTAATAAATCTTTTATCTTATCGTTGAAAGGAACTGTTGTCGGAGTATGTGTTGAGGGAATAATAGAGAGAGAGAGAAAGAAATAGATATATGGAATGGAAGACAGAAGAGAGGAGTGTAGACCAAAGTCAGTCAATAATCCCAACAGATACTAAGTTTAAAGATGTGCTTGTTGATTCCAATCTCCTCTCGGGAATAACAGGACACCCCCCCCCCCCCCACCCCCTGTTCCCAGGCTAGTGGATTCGGCGTCTTGATTTCTCTGACGAGGGCCGAAGACTGCGAAGACTTGCCTACAGGTTCCGCACAATTAACAACCTGGAAATGGAACAGAGAAGGCCGACGAACCCCTGTCCAGGCAAACATGTCAAAATTAGGAAACTAAGACTCATATGAATAATCATAGTTTGTGTTATTCCGGTATAGACACATACAAACAACTGTACAGTACAGTTTGTTACAGAGTTCGTCACTTTGCCAAGATTATCCTTGTTTTATCCATAAGAAGAGACTTAAGGAGATACCCGTGTGTAATGAAAGTGATCGTTGATTAAAATCAAACCAGAGGAAACTCATTGTTTGTGGTTGTGTTATCACTACTGTTAATATGAGCTGCGGTAGCGTAATGATTAGCTCGCTTCTGAGCCGGCCCGAGTGTCTTGTGTTCAAATACCCACAGAGACGGGTGTTTAACTGAGCTCCCAG
Organism: Cepaea hortensis; assembly: GCA_963921405.1. Classification (NCBI taxonomy): domain Eukaryota; kingdom Metazoa; phylum Mollusca; class Gastropoda; order Stylommatophora; family Helicidae; genus Cepaea; species Cepaea hortensis. Next base: position 24,452,269 of record OY992881.1, on the reverse strand, counting down.
GTCGACCCAGCCTCAACCGGATACCGGGAAATGTTGGGAGGTGTAAGTATGTTTAGTATGATATTGAGCACATCACTCATTGAGTGCTGATTAGTCAATTATAATATGTTGCTAGCACCATATATACACAATAGCTCAAGGCGTGTAAAAGAATCCTTGACTTTATACCGTAAATATTATTTCGCCTATTCCGTCCTCCGTTGTGTATTATCATCTTCTTCTGTATCTACCGGAACACTCTCAAACTTGTTCACATCATCTAATATACGTATTCTTTTATGTCAGGTCTTAGTCAGATATGACTGAGCTACCGTATGACAGTAGACAGTACTACCTGCTTTCTGTTAGCGACGAATATTGGGCGGCGCTCACAATACTCGACACCTCACATTGTGCCAACGGCTTCGGGTGGATGAGCGCAATTGGGAGGGTACAAGCCTTACCCTAGTGCGAGGAATTGCAGCCTAAAGATTAAATGTCATGGCGGGGCAGACCAGACCCTAAGCCTTGGTCGGCAAGTAGTCTAGAACGGAAGCTCCGACAGTCGGACGGTTTGAGTATTGCTTTGCTGATCCAGCAGCTTCTGCAGCTTGTCTTGTTCCAGACGTATCGGTGTTTCCTTTCCTTTGGGGTAAACTAGACAGGCCGAGAGAAGGATCATGCAGCATGGGCAACACATGGTCTCTAAATTCAGCCACGTGTTAAGGAGAAGTATAACTCCATTTTACAAAGCTATTGTCTGTCAAGACGGCCAGGTGCCAGTCAGTCTATAACTAGTGAGAGAGACAGAGCGCACGTTAATGTATTTATAGAGCAACGATGTTGATTATAGTCAATCAATAAAAACAGCAATTAATCAATCAACCAATCAAACACGAAAAGAGGGTAAAGTGAAAACTTGCTATGATGACTGAACGACACCCATGAGGATAGATATTCATGAACCGTATATGCACCCAAATGGTTTGGCCATGCAAGTAGGTTACCAACTAACAGTATATCACAACAAGCAATGATGTACAGACAAGAGGGAAGCAGAGAAAGTGGCCCACCACGTAAACGATGGACGCAGGAAATAACAGAGTCCATGGGAATATCGATACATGAAGCCCATAAGCGGGTACTCTCCCTCTGTTTATACTTTACCTCGACACCGCAAGGTACAAGAGGAACATGATGAGATGAGTTTATGCACCTATCAATCAATCAGGTGCCGTCTCCACAATGAAGGTTGGCTACAATGGATCTCCAACACTGTCTGTCTCTCGCCTTGACTGTACATTCTGTCAGGCTGATGTTCGTCCATCTCTTGATGTTATCTTCCCACTTGTATCGTTGTATGTCTTTTACTCGCTTGCCCTCAACCTTGCCATCCAGTATGGTTTTTATAAGAGTATCATGTCTTTTAACGTGGCCGAAATATTTCACGCCCCCCCCCCCCTTTATTTCTTTCATCAACTCTCTCTTCATTCCAAATTTTTCTAGTACCTCTGTATTTGATTGTTTTTGTTTCCATGAAATACGACATATTCGTCTGTATATCTACATCTCCTGGGCCTCTGTTCGACTTTCTAATTGCTTGCTCAATGCCCAAGCTTCCGCGCCTTACAGTAGCGTTGAATATACTTAGCATTTGACAATTCTCATTTTTAATGTGTTGTTAATATCTCTAGATGTTAATACTGATTTCATGCCGTTGAAAGCATTTTTGGCCATTCCTATTCTCCCTTTTTTTTTCTTTTTTTCTTTTTTAAATTTCTATTTCACTTCTACATTCATCTGTTATTATATGTCCAAGACAGGAGAAACTTGTTACTTGTTCTAGTATCTCCCCGTTTACTATGATGTTCATTGATGACCTCTCCTTTCCACTGCTAATTATCATAGTTTTCGTGTTTTGGATGTTAATATCTAAGCCGCATTATGCGCTATGTCTGTTTACTTGTTCCACTAGGTCTTGTAACTCTTGCTCGCTTTCTGCTAGTAACACGGTATCGTCAGCATACCTAAGATTGTTATGATTCTTTCATTGATGTTAAGTCCAGGCAGTTCAACTTGTTGAAAAAATACTTTCTGTGTATAGGTTGCAGAGGCTTGGGGACAGCACACATCTCTTCCGTGCTCCTCTTTTTATCTCTATAGACGACGAATAGTTATTTCCGCATCTAATAGACACCACTTGTTCCCAGTACAAGTTACTAATAACTCTGATGTCCTTTCCGTCTACTTCTATATCATGAAGGCATGTAAATAGTCGTTTGATGGTGTACTCTATCAAAAGCTTTCTTGTGTACTGGTTTATTTCAAAGTTTGAGTCGTCAACCGGCCCTCAATGACGCTCTCGTTCACTAGCCATCACAAAGTAATTCACTTAGTTCTCTATCTCATTACCAATCACGGAATCATACATTTAGTTCTTTATCTCACTATCAATCACTGGATCATATACTTAGTTCCTTATCTAACAATCAATCACTGGATCATACACTTATTTCTTTATCTCATTACCAATCACTGGATCATACACTTATTTCTTTATCTCATTACCAATCACGGAATCATACATTTAGTTCTTTATCTCACTATCAATCACTGGATCATATACTTATTTCTTTATCTCATTACCAATCACTGGATCATATACTTAGTTCTTTATCTCACTACCAATCACTGGATCATATACTTAGTTCTTTATCTCATTACCTATCACTGGATCATACACTTATTTCTTTATCTCACTAACAATCACTGGATCGTATAGTTAATTCTTTATCTCATTACCAATCACTGGATCATACACTTAGTTCTTTATCTCATTACCAATCATGGAAGCACACTTAGTTCTTTATCTCACTACTGATCACGGTCGTTAGAATGCAACACCAGCAACTACCATCACTGGCCTTACATCAAAGATCATCTGCGACGAGACCGAGAGGATGTCCAAGAATAAAATGGATTGACGACATCAAAGACATTGTACAATCACACGGAATGACACTATCCAGTGCCGCCCACCGGGCGCTGGAGCGCAAATTATTCCTCCCCACGACTCTTGCCTGCAGAAGTGGAAGATGATGATGATGATGATGATGATGATGATGATGATGATGATGATGATGATGATGATGAATCACGGTGTGATACACTTAGTTATTTATCTCACTGCCAATCACACTTCGTACCTTCTTTTTGTCTTCACGCATTTCTACGAGCACTGCACACTGATATGTGACATGCCAGGACAGAACGTCCCTTTAAGCTATAATCTAAATAAATTGAGCTTTAAGACCATTTGGAAGCATATTTTATTCATTTTATTTCAAGACTCGTTGCATCAAAATCTTGCAGCTAAAAATAAATTGTGTGAGGAATCGATAGCTTCAATGAAGGATCAAAAGCTGCAGAAGAAATTGTAAGAAAACTCAGGTTATACGGATAATTTGATCGTGCTGTTTTCCAGAAATCTGGCAGGAATATGCATCATTCTGTTCTGCAAGAGCTCTTCTTTGTTTGCAGTAATTAGTTGTACATTGGCGACCCGATAGCGTTACTTCTGCATTGTAATTATGTGGCAGTTACGGTTGTTGACATTGAGTGATGAATTGTCAGCAACGTTGCCTCCATTATAATGGGTCTGAACACTAGCCGGTTGTGCGAAACTTGCCCTGTATCTAAAATCCCTAAATGCCTTGGAGATGTGGTTTTATAGAAGAATGCTGAAAATTCATTGTACAGCCACAATGAGCAATCTGGACATTTTGAGGGAGGCTAACTCGCAAAGACAACTTATCACAAACATTAGAAAGAAGCATTCATAATGTTTTTGTCACATTATGAGAAGACAAAAAACAATAGAAAATGCTGTGACAAACGGAACGATTTGTGAAAATAAAAGTTATGGGTAGACAGCGTGAGTTTATTCTTGAAAGTCTTGTGTCAAGGCCCGGAAGGGAATCAACACACGAATTTATCCAAGCCGTTGGAGATCGCAATTTATGGAGAAGCATGATTGCCCAGCCGGTCTCCCTGGCCTAGGGCTTAACGTCTTTCTCCGTATTCCCGTATATTCTCGTGAGAAACGTAACCTGCGCGAGAATCGGTGGCGGTTCTCGCCGCGTTGGTAACTTACGGGATATGTGAGCCGGCTGCTCAGAAAGCAATGGCAAACTACTGAGCGTAATCTTGCCTAGTCAATCATCAGCAGCTGGAAAATGCTGATGTTGACTGCAACGACTTGTAAGGGATATTCCAAAAAAAAAAAAAAAAAAAACAATTATTGCTCACGCCAACCGGCAATGCACTGGATGATGATGATCTGCCAGCGATATAGGAAGGATGTCTTTCCTAACAGTAAATGACCATTTTACACGCCTTGATTCCCATTGGACATATGGCGCTTGACGCATATTTGTATATACCAGTCAGAATTCAATGGGTGATGTGGTCAGTATCGCACCGGTCGCCTTTACCCCCAAGACATTTTCCGTAACTCATTTTACGCTCAGAGCCAAGATCAATTTTAAACATTCTAATCAGCCCCGATGGGAATCGAACCCAGACAACTGTACCGGGATAGCCGATAGTTTAGCTCTCCAGAAATACCCATTTCCGACATAGAAAGGAAAAATACAGCTAGGGCCAGAGTTCAACTTGTCTATCCAATGGGTTAAAAGAGAGTTGCCAGTGGCATAGCAAAAAAGATATTTGTTATGTGATGTAACGACGGCTGCGGATTTGTGTCGCTAAAGGTCTCATGTGGAAAAGAGCTTATGAAACAGTATGTTGCTCTACAGTCGTCACCACGGTAGCGCAGTGACTAATAGCCTGCCTGCTCAGTGGTCATGTATTCGAATAGTCATAATTTACCTAGGTTCCCGTGTCTATTTACCATATCAACCATCGAGTGTTGATTGGTCATTAAAGTAGTATGCTCAATGTCTCTCTGTCCATATGTGTTTTCCTCTCCCATCGCCCACTGCGACATGTTCTGTGGAACCATATGTTGCTACAAGAGTAACAAAACGCCATTGTATTTGCCTCTTTTATGATAATGGTAAATAGGCAGAAACGCTTGGCAACAGATAGAGAAAAACACAGATATGTCTTACAGAACGAAGGAATGGACAATACAATACTGCACGAGATTGAAGTCACACAAGTCAGACACTTTCGACATGGGCAGTGCCTTTGTGAAGGATGGTCGGAAGGAGAAAAGAGCAGAACAAAAGTGAGGGATGAAGGCACCTTATACTTGGGCGGACAACAACAAACAATGTATTGGAAGGAACTTGCCTTGACTGCACTCGTGAAGAATCAGCATACAAATCACAGCCCACCTTCAGCGTGGAGATTAAAATGAATTGTCATAAAGTTGGCAGTTGTATTGAAGTTTATGTCGTCATCAGACAATTTTACCGCTTATGTCAAATTATCGTGAAGACAACAGATGTTCCTCATTCTAAAAATACCAGTGTTTTAATTGTTTCAGCATAAGTATTATTAATCTATTCACCTCATATGATGTATAACTCTGCAATATGCCTCTGACGAGATTCAGCGAAATATGCGAGGCAAGCAATTGTGCAACATATTGCTTGTGCTTTCTGTGCTTACATTTTACTGTTGTTAGGTTTGAGAAAGGGCATGGTATCGCTCAGCTCATGTTGTTGAAACATTCTTAAAACACTATTTCAGAGTACCCTAGCTTTCTCCACATCGGCACACATATGTAACTGAAGCAAAGCACCCCTTTTCCAGCAAAGGGGATTAATGCGTATGGTAAGCTAGTCGTTGGTCTGACGAGTCGTTAGTCGCGATTTGAACTTCACGGCAAAGAGTCACTCCATAACGCTCCGTTCCTGTGCCAGTGAATATCACACAAAAATTGTCCCAAGTGAAAAGGGGAACAAACAGCAGTCGCGACAAACCAACACCAAGCACAGGCATACATGGATACAGCCGCTGCCAACATACAAACACTACAGGCTGTCACGAAAATTATAGTTCATCGTCGATGGAAGCCACAGTCACTTGAAAAGCAGCAACTTCACACACATTACTGCATAATGCGAAACCAGCTAGTTTAACAATCGGCCGTCCGCCATTTTTCTGAACATGCAGTTCACAATACACACCACCGAGGGCAGATGTAAAAGCATTTCACATGAAATCCACAGTTCACAGTGTCACTCCACACACATAACTCGGTAGCTGGGCGACGGTACCAGGTATTTGTTTTTCGCTCGCTCAATTTGAACTGAAGCATAGTCCACACACTCTATTTATAATAGCACTGGGCTGGATTTTGCGTGTGGTTTAGCTTTCCCTATTACCAGTGTCCCGCGCCATCAGGCGAACCCATTCCGATTTCAGAGGTTCTTGTAATTTACGTTCCCAAGTTAAGTACGCAAAGTCAACATTTTAGTCCAACTGACAGGTGTAGTAGTTGAATCCCCTACACCAAATGTTTAAGAACGAGCGTTCTTATCCATTCTGTCATGCTGGCCTCCTGAACCGGGTATGATAAGTAAAGTGCTTAAATTGCCTATTTACACGTCTTAGGCGAATTGGTGGGATGGTGCATATTCTATAGACCAATCGACACTCGAGGAGTGACGAGGTCAGTATCACGGCGGCCGTCGTCACATTCCAAGACACTTCCTGGTACTCAATCTTGGCTGGGTTGACACTGGAGCCCAAATAAATGTGAAAGTCCACCTCGTTGTGGATTCGAAACCATGAACCTCGGGTAGCCAGGCAAGCGTCTAGTCTCTTTGCTATTATTACCCCCATGTGGGTACCGTGCTGCCTCCATACGTTCAAAGGCACTCGATATGTCATGTGGTCTATTCACACCGACAAATCGGCACTCGATATGTCATGTGGTCTATATCTCGCCGACCGCCTTTAATTCTCAGAATATTTCCTGGTACCAATTCCAAGTTATTCTGGGAAGCCCTGGGTCCTGAAGCAACATTCCGCGTGAAGGGAGATTAGTACAAGGTCATCATTAAACTGTCCTTTTGACGTCACCGTGTTTGTCTGCACCGTGAATTTACGTGCTTAACACTCTTGAAATCCTTAACAACAATATTGACAAGTTTCAAGACAATGACATGGTTATTGTAATTTCTATCACACTTGTAAGGTTTTCATTTGAAGCCACCTTGTACCTATACCCACATTTCCCACAGCAAGCGCGCAAGCCACGGGGCTAGCATCTCCACCATAAAATATGTATATTCCGTTTAACGATTTCATTATGGTTTGCTGTTTTATACTAGGCCGGACCGACAAGCGGCTATAAAGGTCATACACTTCATTTCCTTGCCCAGCCGAGGTTGGGTAATCAAGCTTGGGAGTTATTTGCTCAACGAATCCTAGACATGAAGATATCATCCTTTATCCTCACTGTTCCACCGGACACTGAACCTCAAATATCTTGATGACTCTGTCTGAATCTAACGATTCGAGACCAACTTTGTTCGTTGGATACATAAATTGACGGACGTATTAACACATGTTTGTTGGTGTATGTACGTCTGTGTGTTTCAATGGATATGCCTTAGGAGCGTGCGGGCGGAAGGGGGGGGGGGGGATTAAGGGAAGGAGGAACGGTAGAAGGAACAAACGTGGATAAATAAATCAATCACCGGGACATTATTAGGAAAGACAGAGTGCATAGCAGGTGTACTCGTACCCACTAACACACAGATACATACAGGGTGTATTTTTAATGACTGTGGGGTTTTTGAAAATATTGCCGTTCCAAATTGTGTATTTACCTTTTATTTGCATGAAATCCACAGAGGATGAATACAAAACATGGAACGGCAATATTTCCAAAAACCCACAGTCATTAAAAATACACCCTATACATACACTCATACATACATATACACACATATACAGACAGACAGACAAACCGACCGAAAGACGGTCAGGCGGACAGATAGACAGCTATGCAACCATACAGACAGACAAATATTCAGACACACGCAATGACGGAGAGACAGACAAACACACTCAGAGACAGAGAGACAAACAGATACACAAACAGATACACATATAGACAGACAGATATACAGACACATGTATAGACAGAGAGTCATACAGACAGATAGACAGATACACTCAGAGGCAGAGAGACAGACAGACACACAGACTAATAGACAGACAGATATACATACGTGCTCAGAGAGAGAAAGACAGACAGACGAGGGTGTTAGTGTTCATAGATTGTTAAACATAAAATAAAGCAAATGACATCTGGTTGAATAATTAAAGAATATGGTACTGGGGATGATGATAGTAATAATTATGATAATAATATTGATCATCATCATCATCATCATCATCATCATCATCATCATCATCATCATCATCATCATCATCATCATCATCATCATCATCATTACCATCATCATTATGTGCCATGCCGGTAAGCGCTAATCAATACAAATCGCCATTCCATACATAATCTCCATTCTCAGCACAGACCTGTTTTAGGTGTGTGTAACCCCGGCAGCCATATATCTCTGTGTCCTCCATCTGCCTCTCGCGTGCCGGCCTAGTGGTCATGTGTTTGAAACCCCATCCAGGCGAGGATGTTCTTAATATCCACCTGGTTCTTCCAGGCTGACCAATCCTAAAATAGGTACCATGAAATAATATGTGAAGTAAAGGCGTTCGGCGGTGTATTTTTAATGACTGTTCAGTGGTTGAAAATATTGCCGGTACAAGTTATGTATTCACCCTGTGTAAAGTTCATGCAATATAATAGGTAAATACAAAACTTGGAACGGCAATATTTAAAACAAACTGCACAGTCTTTTAAAATACACTCCGTACCTACGTATAATGAGATTTACAGAAAATATGTCAGGGATCCTGGTTGGTGGGTATAATATAAATAACTTACGGTATGCTGAAGACACCGTCTTGACAGCAACACGTTAGAAGGATCTACAGGAAATGATAGATACAGCATTGTCGAAAGTGAAACAATGGGCCTTAGTTTGAATAATAGAAAGACAAAAGCCATGATTATATCAAAGAAACAGATTGTGCTTAAATGTGCAATTAAAGTAAATGACGTTATTTAAGGTCTGTAAGGTGTGGAATGCGCCTGGCCCTGCAGCCAGCAGGGTTAGGATCGGCTAGCCTCTCCCAGGAGGGGTGAAGAGCGAAAATTAGTAGCCTGCCGATGACCCGCAGACTACACAAGTCAACCCCCACCTCCACGTGGTGCAGACCGGGCAACCATGACCGCGAGGTCATGGGCTAACGGGGCTATGGCTCGCCATAGGGGATGGACTCCCTGTGGTCAGATTAGTGTCCTAAACCTGCGACTGGCCTAGCAAGCCGGCAGGGGATCTTCATACTGCTCGTAGAAAAACTAAGAAGTATAAACGGACTGACGACAAGGTTGTGTCCTGTCCCCTCTCTTGTTCATAACATATATAGACAACATATGTAAAGAAACCAGCCAAGCAGAGACAGCAAGAATACCGCATGACGAGAACACAGAAGAAGAACCATCTGCAAATCTAACCATTAGAGAACTCCTGTTTGCGGACGACCAAGCACTAATAGCAAAATCAGAAGCTGAATTACAAGACCACATGAATAGTCTAAACGAAATGTGTAGGGAACATAACATGAAAATTAGCACAAGCAAAACAGAGGTAATGACTATAACTAAAGAAGAACAAACAGCAACAATTCACCTAAACGAACATCCCTTGAAACAAGTAAAGAGCTTCAAGTACCTAGGAAGTATAATATCATCAAATGGCAGATCAGAAGACGAGATCGAAAATAGGTGCAATAAGGCAAATCAACTCATTGGACAAATGGCACCAATACTAAAGAACAAACATGTATCAATAACTACTAAGAAAGCACTTTACAACACAATCTTCCTACCAACTCTGTGCTACCAATGCCAAACCTGGACAATGACAGAAAAAGAGAAAAGAAAAATCACAACAACAGAAATGAGGTTCCTGAGAAGAATACTCAACGTATCAAGAAGAGATAAGATCAGAAATGAAGAAATCAGGACTAAAGTGGGGGTTAAAGCTGCTCTAGATTTTATTAGAAAGCAGCAAGTCAAATGGTTTGGCCATGCAAGTAGGCTACCAGTCAACAGCATGCCACAACAGGCAATGACGTACAGACCAGATGGAAACAGAGGAAGAGGCCGACCACGTAAACGCTGGACGGAGGGAATAACAGAATCCATGGGAATGTCGATATACGAAGCCCATAACCGGGCACTCTCACGAAGTTTATACTTCACCTCGACACCGCAAGGTACAAGAGGAACATGATGAGATGAGATGAGATGAGAGACGTTATTTTGGGGCAAGTGCAGAAATTCAGATATCTAGGCACATGGATAACATCAGATGGAAGATGCATCACAGAGATGAACAAAATAGGACAAGCAAAACCTGCATTCTATCAAAATAAGAGCATTTTGTGCAATAAGTCCTTGTCCTTGAACGTTAGAAAAAGAGTTCTAGCGTGTTACATAGAACCAGTTTTAACATACAGCTGCGAATCCTGGACAATTAGTAGAAAAGCGAAAACATCGCTGGAGACTTTAGAGATGTGGTTTTATGCTGAAAATTAATTGGACAGCCAAAATGAGCATTCTGGATATTTTGAGGGAAGCTAAGTCGCAAAGTCAACTTACCACAAACATCAGAAAGAGTCAGTCATAAATTTTGGCCACATTATCAGAATCAAAAACTGGAACTTGTTGTGACAACCGGAAAGATTTATGGGCAGTGAGATATAATTAGACAGCGTGAGAAAATTTCTTAACAGTCTTATGTTATAGCACGGAAGGGAGTCAACACACGACCCGATCCATGCCGTCGGATATCGCAATTTGTGTCCTTTACTTGCCTTACTTTCCCCTCTCGCTCTGTTACAATCAAATTCGAAAGTTTGCCTCTACAAATCACATGGCTAAAGGACATCGACAGTCAACATCAAATTTCCTTAACCAGTTTGCAGTTCTCGCCTGCTTCCCTTTATTTAGACTGGTTAATTTCTTGTTATTCCAGACCTTGTTATATGTTTTCAATGTCACATGTCCGCGTACATCAGGCGTTTCTTGACCTAGCTGCTTATGAGCGTGATGACATGGTGTTGATGGCAATAATGATGCTGATCATCATCTTGCGGTATGCCGGTAAGCGTTAACCCTCATAGATCGCCATTTTAGACCTGATCTTCATTCTCGGGACAGATTTGTGTTACAGCCATGGTTGTAAACCCCGCAGCCATGTGTCCCTTTTACACTTCTCACCACGAATTTTGCTTTCAGAAGTGGAAGATGATGATAATGACACATTAAAATGTAACATACTTTGACGATAGAGGTATGGTATTTGAAAACCTATGCTGAAATCATAATTTCAGTCTCTAACGTTAAATGGCAGGTCTCCGTGGCTAAAGTCTTACAAACGTGATTCTTAAGCACGCTTACCCGCATTCGAAACGCAGCTGTGACCTATTTGGCAGCAGACCGCGTTGCGCTGGGTTTTAACGTGTTGGTATGGGAGCCGGTCATTCAGAAAGCAATGGCAAACTACTGAACGTAAAAACTTATCAAGACATCAACAACAGCAGTAAAATGCTGGTGTTGACAGTGATGTCCTGTAAAAAGGATATGCAAAAAAAAAAAAAAAAAAAAAAGTTAAATCAGTACGCATGGAGCGTTCAGAACGACTTCATCAATTGTTCATAAACTACACTCATTTGTTCATTGGTGCCTGCGCACCTGCGCTCTTTGTCGTATGGGTTACGGGTGCAGTTCATAATGACGTATTCCGCGTTCGAAACTCAGCCGGGGGGTGGGGAGTGAGGGGGTTGGCATCAGATCGTCTCACGTAAGTTTTTATAACTTGGCATGAGTGCCGGTCGTTCAGGAAGCAATGGCAAACTACTGAACGTAAACTTGTCAAGAAATCACAAACAGCCAAAAAGTGCGGGGGTTGACAGCGACGTCCTGTAAAGGCTATGCAAGTAACTTATTTGTATTGTGCAGAATAGAAGGATTAAAATGATATGACAGAATATCAGTGTGGCGCTCATGTATAGGACTAAACACATACCATGGGATCAAGAGCGAAGGAACAGACACTGACGCTAGCTAGGTAACACATTCAGTAAAGCTGAGAATGTCAACACAGAAGACACAACTAAAATGTTGCACGATTTATTTCCTGGCATATTTCGCTGCATCTCGTCAGGTGCATACTGTAGAGCTATATATCATTTGAAGTGAATAAATGAATAATACTTTAGCTGAAGCAATGAGAACACATAGTCGCAGGTACTGTTCGAATGTGGAACATTTGTTATCCCCACGCTAAACGCGAGAGTATTGAAACTAGAAAAAAAAAACAATGCAAACAAAATGGAGTAGTCACAAAAACAGATGGAGAATAGAATTAAACAGAAAGGAATAAGATTGGGAGAACATGGGCAGGGCTGCATGGGATAGCAAAAGATAGGACGCTTAGAGTGAGTTGCTTGAATGTCTATGTTCGATTGGGGGGGGGGGGTGATAGGGCGAAAGAATAAGGAACTGGAGATGTAGTCTTGTGCAATGAATTGTAAATGTTGCTCCTGTGTATGCTCCAGCAGGACTGGGCGATAACCATGGCTTATAGCTTTCAGCAGTCGACTTCATCAGTTCTGTTAACTGATTCTGCGAAAGACCAATGTGAACACAAATAAGGGAGATAAGCCTGAGTTGATAAGACTCACTGAACACGTCAATGGTTCTCTTCTCTTTTCTGCTCGCGCTTTATTAGAAATAGCGCTCTCCATTTCAAGCCCAAAACGGATATCCCGTGTTGACAATCTGTCCGACATTCAACAGAGGGCGGGCATCAATTTTCTGGTCTGTTAACGGTTTTTTCGTCTTCCTATCGATCATCTGTGACACAGCAGTTAAACACAGCGGGTCGTTTTTAGGTTAATTGGGTCGTGGCTTTAATCTCCCACGGTTGTTTCTCCCCAGAAAGACATACATGGCATTTAGTCGTTTTGTGGCAGGGCGTGGGCATAGTCTGTTTTATAACGTTTTTGTAGTAGAGGCCATATCTACTGTCTTGAAAGTCCTCAACACGACATTTCACCCAGCCTTGGACATCTCACGTGCCTTTGCGAATCTCATCGAGGCTTGGACATCTCACTGTATCTTGGACATCTCAGTTGCCATTCGACATCTCACTTTTTAATGGGATCTAGCTAGCCATTGAAGATCTGCCATTGTAATGAAAATCTGACTAGCCATTGAGTACCGTTGTAATGAACATCTTACTAGACACTGAAGTTATCCCGTTGTGATGAATATCTCACTAAACATTGAAGATCTCCCATTACAATGAACATCTCACCAACTATTGAAGATCTCCCATTGTAATGAACAGCTCACTAGCCATTGGAGATTATCCAATTATAATGAACATCTCACATTCCCTTAGATCTCGCATTGAAAAGAACATCTCTCTCGTCACTGGAGATCTCCCTTTCTCATGTGTCTCTCACTAGCTGTTAGATATCTCTTGTTTTCCTGAACGCCTCACTAGCAGTTAGAAATCTCTCATTTCCATGGAATCTCACTCGCCGTTGGAGATCTCCCGTTGTAATTAACATCTCACTCGTCATTGGAGATCTCCCGTTGTAATGGACATCTCACTGGCCATTGGAGATCTAATTTTCTTGTAAATATTTCACCAGCCGTTGGACATCTCATCTCTCACGGATATTTCACCAACCGTTGGAAATCTTACTTGCTATTGGATTTATCATTTACCACAAGACGTGTCACTTTATCTTGTTATTGGACATCTCACTTTCCCATGAACATCTATCTAACTAGCTATTACGAGCATCTCACTTGCCTTTGGACACTTCATTTTCTGACGATCATCTCATTTTCTCTTAAACATCTCACTTTATCTTGAACATCCCATTTTCCCTCCAGAATTTGTGTAAATAATGTAAATAAACAAACAGAGATGAGGCAATCCAGAAAGGTGATAGGTAATTTTATTAAACATGCACAGGCAAAACAATCCATAATGTTGGTAGATAGATTTTCTTCTTAGCTTTTGGCAAAGGATCACTATCATTGCACGCGAGTTTCCCCATAAGTAGTCCTATCTCCTCCCATAAACTAAGGACTTCGAGGCAAGGCCAGACGGACACATAATCAGACTGCTGCTTTTACCATTAGTGTTGGAACTCTTCGATGGCTGTTGAAGATGAGGACGGTGCACGCATTGGAATGTCCCAAGTGCTTTGTTGTCGATTCTTGACTTAACTCAATCGAACCCATAGACTCTCAAGACAGTGCACGAACTCCGAGGCACCAGCGTGAAGTTAAATGTGTGCATACCAAAATCTTGCCGTCTTGACAGACGATAGTTTGTAAAAATAAGTTATACCTCTCAATCGCACACAGCTTGGGCTAAATTTAGAGACCATGTTTTTTCCCATGCAGTATAATCAATCTCTCAGCCTGCCTAGTTTACTCCATATGAAAGGTAACACCAATAAATCTGGAACAAGACATGCTGCAGAAACTGCCGGATCGACACAATAATGATATAACTGCCGTCTGTCGGAGCTTCCATCTTAGACCAGTTGTCGACCAAGTCTGCCCTGGCATGATACTTAGTCTTTAGGATGCATTTCCTCGCACTAGGGTAAGGCTTGTACCCTTCCAATCGCACTCTTCCGCCCGAAGTCATTGGCACAATGTGGGACGTTGGGATTGGTGAGCACGGTCCAACATTTGGCACTAACAGAAAGCAGGTCGTACCGTCAACTGTCATACGGTAGCTCAGTCATATCTGACTGAGACCAAACATTCGGCGCTAACAGAAAGCACCTAGTGCCTTCTACTGTCATACAGTAGCTCAGTCATATCTGACTAAGACCCAATATTCGGAGCTAACAGAAAACAGGTCGTACCGTCTATAGTCATATGGTAGCTCAGTCATATCTGACTAAGACCTGACCTTTGAGGGTAGGTTTTCTCAGTTTGAAAATTATCCTGGACCGAAGCATATTCGGTGTGCCATTTTCAGAAGTCACGTACAGGGGGAAGCAGGGCAGAAGTCAGATCCAATACCCTAGGTTCAGTGAATGGGTGATATTCAACAGTTGTAAACTGTTGTAAACTATGTAAAAATTCCTATTGTATTATACGTGTTTCTAACAATCACTATGTATCTCTGGACTTTATCTGATCTTAGAGAATCTTTCATGCATTTTGTTTTCGCATATCCTTTTTCTAGAAGACCTGGACTTTTCTGACGACATAGTGCTTTTGAGTTCAACACACCCAGATGCCCAAGAGAAAATAAACCATCTCCAAAATGTTTCAGGACAAATTGGTCTCCAAATTAACACCACAAAAACAAAAACTATTCATCTTACCAACAGTTCAGACGACACCAAATTAAGCAACCATGTTCTTGAAAAAGTCAACAGCTTCACATACCTAGGAAGCAAAATGACATCTACAGGGGATTCATCATCGGAAATATTATCTAGAATCTCACTGGCATCAGGTGCCTTCAATAAACTGTTAAACATCTGGAAGTCAAAGTCACTTAGCCAACATATGCAACTTAAAATCTTCAATTCTTGTGTGATTCCAGTGCTAAAGTATGGATGCGAGAGTTGGAAATCAACGGTAGTTTTAGATTTTAAAAAATAGACAATTTTGAGAACAAATATCTTAGAAGAATTCTAAACATCCAGTGGACAGATTTCAAAACCAATGCGCAAATAAGATAAGAGACTAAGCAAGATATTGCATCCAATTTTATAAAAAAATACGCCGTTGGAACTATATCGGCCATGTACTCAGAATGGACAAGACAAGACTCCCCAACCAAGCCCTCATATGGTCACCAGTAGGGAAAAGAAAACGGGGAAGACCAAGATAGACCCTGCGTAAAACCATCATCAGAGAAGGCTCATTCAACGGCCAAGTGAACATCCAGGATCTACAACAGTTAGCAGCGAACCGCCAGGCATGGAGAGCCATGACTTCTGCCCTATGCGCCGCCGCCTTAGGCTCAAGAGGAAAGACTAACTAATTTCCTTTACAGGACATCGCTGTCAACATCAGCATCTTTCAGCTGATTGTTGATTTCTTGGCAAGATTACGCTCAGTAGTTTGCCATTGCTTTTTGAGCGACCGGTTCACATACCCCGTAAGTTACCGACGCGGAGAGAACCGCTACCGATTCTCACAAGAGTATACGGGATTACGGAGAAAGTCGTGTAAAACCTAGCCAAAGGAGACCGGCTCTTTCATGTATAGTTGAAGTTTTGTTGCTCGCTCGTTTGAACTCAAGCGTAGACAACACACACACTATTTATGGTAGTGATGGACTGAATTGTGCGTGTGGATTAGCTTTCCCTATTAACAGTGTCCTTCGCCAACAGGCAAACCCACTCCTACTTCAAATGTACTTGTAATTTACGTCCCCAAGTCAAGAACGACAGGTCAAATTTTTAGTCCAGCTGTTAGGGTTGAACACCTAACCTCGGCATCAGCACACCGGATGTTTAAGAGCACGCGTTCTTACCCATTCGACCATGCCGACCTGCAGTTGAAGTTTATAGTTTTGTTATTTCCACGATGTTGTTTTCTCTAAGACTATGCTTGTTAGTTAGTTAGTTAGTCGACAGATCGTCCTCATTGCACATCGAACCATTCAGTCCATAAGTGCTCGGATCCCATCCTCAGCTAATCCCGCAGCGTGTAGCGGCTAACGACACCAGTTCTGTGTTGGTTTATAAATCTTCTTTGACTTCATGCGTAGTGTTCTTGTTTGGCCAAACCTCTTTTAATTTGCTGGTAAAATGCACAATTATAATGGGGTAATAATACAGCAGCCGACACTGTGGCAAAAAGGTTAACAACGCAGTTCGTAATCTCTCATATAGCGTTTGAAATAAAACTGCGGGCGATTTGGAAACAGTCCGCCTTGCGTTAGTTTTATAAAATGTATGAGTGCCAGCCGTTTAGATATCAATGGCAAACTACTGAACCTAAACTTGCCCAGAAATCACACAAAAAATGTTAGTTGCATATCCTTTACAGGACGTCGCAGTCAACACCAGCATTTTTTGCTGTTGTGATCTGTTGGCAAGTTTACGTTCAGTAGTTTGTCATTGCTTTCTGAACGACCGGCACCCATACCAACACAAGGCGGTATGCTGCCAAATCACCCACAGCTGTGTTGCGAACGCGGGTATGTGGGATTACGAACTGCTACGGAGCTTGCAAGAAATCACAAATAGCTGAAAACTTCTGGCGTTGACTGTGACGTCCTGTAAAGGATATGTAACAAACTTTTTAATACAACAACAACAACAACAACAACAACAACAACAACAACAATGCCGGGCGGCCGTCTACACGCTTCAGTGTGCACTGGGCATATGGAGCTAGATCTATATTATTATAGATCAATCGGCACTCGGTGGTGATGTGGTCGGTGGTGATGTGGTCGGTGGTGATGTGGTCGGTGGTGATGTGGTCGGTGGTGATGTGGTCGGTGGTGATGTGGTCGGTGGTGATGTGGTCGGTGGTGATGTGGTCGGTGGTGATATGATCGGTGGTGATATGGTCAGTGGTGATGTGGTCAGTGTTCAGGTGGTCAGAGGTTATATGGTCAGTGGTGATATGGTAAGTGGTTATATGGTCAGTGGTGATATGGTCAGTGGTTGTGATGTTGTCAGTGCGTAATGTGGTCTGTGTGTGGTGTGGTCAGTGGGTGATATAGTCGATGGGTGATGTGGTCGATGGGTTATGTGGTCAGTGGGTGATGTGGTCGGTGACGATATGGTCAGTGGTGATGTGGTCAGTGGTGGTGATGTGGTCAGTGATTGTGATATGGTCAGTGGTGATGTGGTCAGTGATGGTGATGTGGTCAGTGATTGTGATGTGGTCAGTGGGTGATGTTGTCAGTGACGATATGGTCAGTGGTGATATGGTCAGTGGTGATATGGTCAGTGGGAGATGTGGTCAGTGGTGATATGGTCAGTGGTGATGTGGTCAGTGGTGATATGGTCAGTGACGATATGGTCAGTGGTGATATAGTCATTGGTGATATGGTCAGTGGTGATATGGTCAGTGGTGATATGGTCATTGGTGATGTGGTCTGTGGTGATATGGTCATTGGTGATGTGGTCAGTGGTGATATGGTCAGTGACGATATGGTCAGTGGTGATATAGTCAGTGGTGATATGGTCATTGGTGATATGGTCAGTGGTGATATGGTCAGTGGTGATATGGTCATTGGTGATGTGGTCTGTGGTGATATGGTCATTGGTGATATGGTCATTGGTGATGTGGTCTGTGGTGATATGGTCAGTGACACGTGGGCCGCTGTTACTTCCTAGGACACTTCCTGCAACTGTTTTAAGGCGGGGTTTAACCTAGGAGCCCATGTCAATGTTTACAATATTCAACTCAGTGGAGATTCGAACTCAAACCCATGTGGAGCAAGTTGCCATGCTAGCAACTACGCTAAGGTGTGTCCCAGTTTATAGTAATGCATGACTTTTTTCCAATAGCAGGTGTTTTTCTCCGTGTCGGCTCCAGACGGAATAGATGTTCCTGTCTTGTTACATAACATGCTCCGTACTATTTCCATAATGTTGTGATCAACGCAATTTTGGTTGTCTAGACAATTTTACATGCGGTAGTTTACCATTGTCTTCTGAACGAGAAGTGAATGTTTACGTCCAACTGGTTGGTGTGTGTCATGAACCCACTACCCTGCCGTCATAAATCAGGAAATGTAAGCGCGAACGTGGTAAACCTCTAGGCCACACAGACCTCTCTTTTCTTCTTCTTCTTCTTCTTCTTCTTCTTCTTCTTCTTCTTCTTCTTCTTCTTCTTCTTCTTCTTCTTCTTCTTCTTCTTCTTCTTCCTCCTCCTCCTACTCCTCCCCCTCCTCCTCATCCTTCTTCCCCTCGCCACCTTTGTCTCTAAACAGCCAAGCGATCAATGATAATACCTCCCAAGAGTAGTGAAGTATTTTCCCAATTTTTCGCCATGATAATTTTTTGTGTGTGGCGCAATTACTTTTATTTCCTCGCACGAAGATTATCAACGTCTTTTCGTGTCACTAATGTTACACTGCACTATTACACCAATGTTACACTGCAATATTACACTAATGTTACACTGCACTATTACACTAATGTTACACTGGACTATTACACTAATGTTACACTGCACTATTCTGTTACTGTCTGTGACACCGATGCTTGTTATGTGAAAACAAGTAACTTAAGGATGTCTGCACTGAGTCTCCCAGAGCCTCATTATAGCGTCTTTACAATGCGTTCATACAGGGTTTGACGATTACGTCGATGTTGTCATCCTACATGTAACCTCGTCCCTCGTACGCATGCATGAGCAGCTCAGTTCCTTATCAACATCGCTAACACGGCCGCTGTTATACCATGTTAGCCTTCTGTTCTGTGCAGGCAT
The DNA here is from genome assembly GCA_963921405.1 of Cepaea hortensis. Lineage (NCBI taxonomy): Eukaryota > Metazoa > Mollusca > Gastropoda > Stylommatophora > Helicidae > Cepaea > Cepaea hortensis. The sequence continues at coordinate 24,432,708 of OY992881.1, read as the reverse complement.
CAGTTAGTGAATGTTTATAATTTGAACCGCATGATGCTTCAACATCATCATAATCATCATCGTCCTCCTCCTCCTCCTCCTCCTCCTCCTCCTCCTCATCATTAATCATCATCATCATCATCATAATCTTCGTCGTCGTCATCATCATCATCATCATCATCATCATCATCATCATCATCATCATCATCATCATCATCATCATCATCATCATCATCATCATCATCATCTTCGTCATCATCATCTCATCTGGCAGGTGGTGATTTTGCATGAGTGTGATTTGAATAATGTCCAAGTCAGACATTTGTAGCATAGGGATGGTGTAAATATCCTATTTATTGTGTCGTTTTTCGGACATAGGTATATTTAGATGTTTCAGTATCGGTAATGAGTTGATATATAAGCGCACTTGTTGTTTGACATCTGATTTTAAATTTCTCTGTCTATTTTGTCATATTCTGTGATCATACGTCCTAAATATTTAAATTCTGTAACTTTATTTCCAGACGCATACTGGAGATCTGCTAACCAGTATTACGTCACTTTTAGTTGTATTTATATTCACATTGTATCTATTGCAAGTTGGACTTAGTTTATTAATATGATTTTACAGTTTGCTCTTGTCGCTGTAAAAAAGACACTGATCATCTGCAACTAAAAGCTCATTTATTGAGCTTAAGAATAAGAGGAGCCCGAGAAACAAACAGATTGACATCAAAGACAGTGTACAATCATCCCTGGCGAAGGCGTTAACGACTTTCTCCGTTATCCCGTATATCCAAGTGGGAACACAGCTGCGCGAGATTCTGTAGCGGATCGCGTCGCGTTGGTTACTTACGGAGGTATGTGAGAAATCAATGGTAAACTACTGAGCGAAATCTTGCCAAGAACATCAACCGCAGTTGAAAAATGCTGGTGTTGACTGCAACGCGTGACGTCAACTATTTCTCCCTACGACGCTTGATGGCAGAAGTGGAAGATGATAATGATGAGCTGATGACTTTAGTTGATATTACCACATATGATGTACTTCATTTTTGTATTCGATGTGTGTTGTCATTCATTTCGTTGTTGTTGTTACTGATGAAGACTTGTGGCTGCTTGCTTGATGTTAAAGTGAGACTGGTAACAGGCTGATGAGAACTGGCGTATTCCCCAGCAATGAATCAAAGGGTGTCCACGTGTAACCAGTTTAGTGTCCATGGCAATCATTACAGTTCGACGTATTGCTGTCGTTAATCTGTCCGGTTATCCTGTGGATTCTACATTGTGTCGATCCTAGCGATCCTAGTTGTGGTATTTGAATAGACACGGCCGACGACACTTCACAGTAAAGTGTCACTGTAATACAAGTAATGTTACAATAATGTTACTATCATCATCATCATCATCATCTTCATCATCATCATCATCATCATCATCTTCATCTTCACCATCATCCCCACCATCACCATCATCATAGTTATTGTTGTCATATCGAGCTCATTTGAGTAATGGTTAGGACGTGTCGCAGACAATGACATTAGCGAGGGGGGCACGCGGGTTCAATGCCATCTCTCGTGATTAGCTATGGAAGGGAAAAACTGACCACCAAACCATCTATGCACTTGGTGCCTCCAAATCTGATGATCCTAATACATGTCGTTTTTCTTGTTTAATTACTGTTGTTATTATTATTTGGAACGTCTGGCCGAGTGACTAAGAACTCCGTGTTCTACTTCGGGAGGCCCGTCTTCGAATCCTCGGTAAGTTGTGGATTTTTTTTTCTGTCGGGGACCAGAACAAATTCTAACCTGCACAGTTCGCGGCGACTGCACTAACCAGGCGGCCTTACTTCCTCAGGCTCAAGACCCCCCTGCCCTACACTTGCAAAGTAATATAGTGGCAGTAAATGACAGTTTTGACAGATGATGATGATTATGAGTATTGTTATTGTATTATTATTATTATTATTATTATTATTATTATTATTATTATTATTATTATTATTATTATTATTATTACCACAATCAACGCAACGTTTTCCCGTAGTGCATTTAAATAACGAAGACACAAACCATAAATTGCACGATTTATTGTCTGGCATATTTAGCTGCATCTCGTCAGGTGCATACCGCGGAGTCATGAATCATTTGAAGTGAATATATGAATAATGCTTCAGCTGGTACAATTAAAACACATAGTCACAGGTATTTTTTGAACGTAGAGCATTTGTTATCCCCGCTGTAATTTCAAATTTAGATCGGAATTTTAAATATAAAAATTAATTAAATATATAAAAAAAAGTATATTTCATACAAAAATATGAGTCTGGCACAATAAGTCCGATACGTTTTAATGCTTGTACAAGGGTTATTTTCTTTACTTTCTTTACAGACGAAGAATTAGACAACGGAAAACAATATACAACAGTCATGAACAGATCTATTGAAACATACATACACACAATGTTACAAGTGTCATTTTGTTTTTACTTTTTTTTTTACAGACGAAGAAAACGGAAAACATGTATAAAACAGTCGTGAACATAAATTAAAACATACATACGCAGAATAAAGGAGAAGAACACAAGACAGACAACTAGAATGAAACGATCCAGAAGATTGACGACCATCTCGTGGGCTGTAATCCTTGTTGGTGAAGGGGGAAACCCTTTCACCGAACGCATACAAATCGGGAGGTACACGAATAGCAACATAAGAAATGCATAAGTTGGTGTTTATTGGCGCTCAGGGATGAAATCGGATAGAAACAGAGATCAATGGGTGGACTAGTTCGGGTAGTTGCATGTCCTTTTCAGGACGTCGCAGTTAACCCCGGCATTTATTGACTGTGAGTTTTCTAGGCAAGTGTTTATGCTCAGCATTTGGTGGAGTATGTGGCTAAGGGGATAGCGAGGCGCGTAGATTTATAATTCCCCGATATATCGAGTCGAGAGTTGGAAATCAGCTACGGCGATTTGAAAGCAGGCCGCTTTGCGTTGATTTCCAAGATATGAGCTGTCGGCTATTCAGAATGCAATAGGAAACTATTACACTAAAATTGCCTACTAAATCGCAAACAACCAATAACAACTTGGGTAGATTGCAACATCATGTATAGGACATACAACTGACTTTACTTTGTTGTTGTTTTATGAACTACCGACACTCATACCGTTGTGAAAATTAGCGCACATCAATCTGTTCCTAAATCGGAAAACGGTGTTCACTACCATTAAGCCACAGATGCTGGTGGATGGATTAGACAACATACAGAGTGAAAGTCATGGACACACAATGACTAACTATATAACAAACAAACAAACAATAAAAAAAACAAAAACAGACAATCAAAAACATTCATTGCTGCCTACAATAACTTGCGGTGTAGGACGGGGAATAGAGGGAATTACGCATACGTGGCTAGTGTAGTCGCCACGAACTGTACAATTAGTTAGAAGATGATGATCATGATGTTGACGATGATAATAATGTTGAGAAAAATAATGATTACGATGAGCACGATTATGATGATGATGGTGGTAATATCGATGAGATTATGATGACAATAACGATTATAGTGAGAAAGATTATGATGATGGTGATGATGAAGAAGACGATGATGATTATGACCACACGTAACAATCAGTAACAATCCTACCACTTTCTGTACCCAGTGCCTCACCAAGCAAGTGTTAATGTACTGTCTGCACGCTAAACTACTTTCCGTTTTGGTTCAACAGTGAGATACGTTGTGGAATAAACAAAGACCATTTACACGTCTTAAAGGATACTGGGCATATGGTGCAAACCCCATCTTTTAATAGATAAATTTGCGCTCCGTGGGTGATTGGGCGATATGGGCCGGCCGCCTTTACTGCCCAAGACGCTTGCTGGTACCCATGTTAGGCTAAACCGTGGAATCTCCGTGGCGAAGGTTGTGGTTTCGAACCGAGCCGCATCCTTCGGTTCACGTGTGCAATTGTTTTGTAGACTCTTGAGGTCGTCGCTGGAGCTACGGAGTTCGTGTTGTGTGCGACGCTTTCGGCAGTTCGCTGCTTAAAGAGACTGAGCCATATGGGATAAACACCCGGTGCAATGAAGTCGACCCTGTTTTTTTTTAAAGGCTAAACCGTAAACTGATTCGAAAACATTTTACGTAGACAGACTATGCGGGTCACGTTATGAGAAGACATCAATTAGAGAACTTGGCGTTAACTAGCAAGATAGAGAGGAAAAGAACAAGGGAAAAGCAGAGAAGTAAATATAAGGATGGCTTGACCACATGGTATGGTCGGGTCAAGAACACGGAGCTGATCCACGACTCTGGTGATCGTGTAAGATGGTGAAACTATCCGCCCACTCCTATGGGCATGGCACACGATAATGATGATTTTGAGCTGAATGAGCTGAATGATGGTAGAATACCAAAGGACATCTTTTATTTTTTGGTGAATTACAGATGGGTAGGAGATCTCAGGGTCGGCCTCTACTACGATACAAAGATGTGTGTAAGCGGGTCATGATTGATACAGTCATTGATAATGCACACTGAGAACACGTCGCCGCCCGAACGTGTTGCATGGAGGGCACATATCAGAAATGGAATAAAGTCAAAGGAGAAAATGATTGCAAATAAGTTACACACCGAGCGTGTGAGACGTAAGATGGTGCGTGATGATGGAAATGACCATGTGTTCACATGCATCCACTGTGGACGAACATTTACAGCGCGAATTGGACTTATCAGTCACATTAACTACCGCCATGGGTTGTAGTTATTATGCCTTCTTGAAGCACAATGTAACAAACTATCGTCTGTGAGGACGGCAAGGTGCCAATAATAACAAGAACTTGAAAACCAAATTATTTCGTATACATCAGCGTCGTTGTGAGTTCAAGCACATTAACACCGGGCCGGCAAGCAAGAGCTTTGCCACTACTCTACCGTGGCACATCACAGAGAGTACACGGGGATTAATGTTTGCTTGCAATCAACAATGCGGAAGGTAAACAGCATTAGGAACAACACCACCAAACAAAATACAAGTAATCATTTTTACAACCTGGATCTCTCGCAAGGCAATGTGCGGATGTCAATCATGGATAATTTACAATTGCTAAAGAAGAATGAACGCGGATCTGATCCACTCTCTTGTGATCGTGTAAGATGATCGCACACGCTTGTCGGCAAGTCACATGATTACGATGATTGAAATAAGACAATTGTGACTTGAGAATGTAAATGTTACACCACAAATTTTAGAACAGCGTTGACTAAGAAGAAGAAAAACACTGACATTTCATAATTCATTATCATCGTATAAAACTCTCCCCTAAACAGTGTCATGTCTCGAATACTAAAAGCACCATCATGTTCCATGCCGATAAGCGTGGGCGATCATGTTTCACCACCTGACACGATTACCCGAGTCGTGGATTAGCTCTGAGTTTTTTGTTGGGGTTATGTCATGTGGTCAAGTCATCCAGAGAGTTACTTCTCTGCCTTCCTTTTGTTCTTGTTTCATAAAAATTGCAAGTTGTTACCAGGTTCAATGGTTTATTTCTTGTCATAACATGCCGAAATAATCTTGACTGTCTACGTTTAATTTCTCTTATCAGTTTACTTGATCCTAAAATACTTTGGCCATGTCAAAGGTCACGGCGGTTTAGAAACGGTAAAGGGAGACATGGTTCATGAAAGATAAGACAGAGGTCGACCACCTCAACGGTGGGCACATGCCACTAAAGGCACCCTGGGCATCAGTGTGCATCAGGCAGCCGAGCTAGCCAAGGATCGAGAGTCACTTGGCAGACTGTGACGAAGGCGGGGTTTTATTAATTGATTAATTACCATGGGATGATAAATCGTCTCACTCGACTTCCTGTATCTGTCATAGGCTGATATATCGCCGAAATGTTGTCATTGCGTTAAAATACAACATGTCTGCTACCATATTAACAACTTTTAACACATAAAAGTGTCACATCCCTACTTTACATTTTCGGTCTTCAATTTTTATTTGGTCCACATCTACTGTTTATTTGTCACTGAATCTGTTAATAACTTTCTACATGATAATAATAAATTATTACCCAGCGTTTACTGAGGAAAGCGTTACGGGCGCAATTCATAATCCTGCATGCCGCGTTCTAAACACAGCTGCGGACGATTTGAAAGCAGACCGTCTTACGCTGTTATTTTATACAATGGTATGAGACCGGTCGATCAGACAGCAATGGCAAACTACTGAACGTAAACATGCCAAGAAATCACAAACAGCTAAAAATGCTGGGGCTGACTACGACGTCATGTAAAGGATATGCAACTAACTTTTTAGTGGTCATGCTTCAAAGTACACAGTGAACGCTGTCGTCGTTTAGAGGTGACGGGTTCGAATCCCGGTCGGTAACTATTGTTACAAGTTTTATGCTTTCTAGTGCGTTCTCAAGCCTGCACTTCTATTTTCTAAATCAATGAGCGCCAAACAACATATGTGTGTTTATTAATGAAGTCTTCTTCTTCTTCTGCTGTGTTCATCCGGAGTTTTTTTTTCGGACGTGCGCTGTGCCTGTTTACAGCAGAGCTGCGTTCTTGCGTATTAATGAAGTGATTCCTTGAGTATATAACGGGCTGCACGCCTACCTACTTCCGGTTTCAAGATGGCGACGGACGGTCGTGTTGTTTTGTGTTCGTTAACTTTTTCGCGTAGGGGATGGATTTATTCATCTCTTGCGTGTAATTGGTGTGCCAGGATGTAAAACCAGGAGTTTCTACTCAAGATCTGCGCGGGTGCTACGGAGTTCGTGCATCGAGCGAAGCCATCCTTGAGTGAATTTTCAGCAGCGTGTGTGGTTTCTCAGTCTGTGTTTGATAAACCAACACAGAACTGGCGTCGTTAGCCGCTACACGCTGCGGGATTTGCTGAGGAGGGGATGAGATCACTTATGGACTGAATGGTTCGATGTGCAATGAGGATGATCTGTCGACTAACTAACTAACTAACTAACTTTGTTTATATGGAAACTGACAAATACAGTAGCAAGCTGTACAAAAACGGGCCGACGCATTAGCGGAGTTGGTAGCGTCATGGTCGGACGCGGGTTCCACGCCTGGGCTCGTCGCTTGTCAAAGTGAGGGACAGACTGGCCCCCCCCCCCTATTCCTCCTGGCTCTCGGGCCTACAGAATGTGATAACACTATCACATCACAGCCCAACAGTAGTAGACTGTGAACAGACGGAACAGCAATGGAAACAGTTACTTGTAATTTCTTTACAGGACGTCGCCATTAACCCCAGTGTTGGTCAGCATGGCCGAGTGGATAGGGGCGCTGGTTCTGAAACACCCCGGTGTGCTGATGGAGAGGTAGCGGGTTCAGCCCCTACACTAGTCAGTTGAACTAAAATGTTGACTTCTTGTCCTTGACTTCGGGACGTACATTACAATTTGAAGTGGGTTTGCCTGATGGCGAGGGACACTGGTAATATTGAAAGCTAATCCACACGCAAAAATCTGTCCAGTGCGCTAGAAATAGTAGCATTTGTGTGGACTACGCTTTAGTTCAAAACGAGCGAGCTAACAGGAAAATAACCTAGTTTTTTTTCTCTCTCTCTCTCTCAGTTATCTGTGATTTACTAGTCAATTTTTACGTTCAGTAGTTTGTCACTATTTTCTGAACGACCGATCCCTCTTACCAAACAGAGAGTAGAGAAATAAAAGAGTCCACATTGAACACACTCCCACGATGAGCGGTCCTCAGGGACGCCCATGGGAACATATCTGTGAAATCTCTAGCAGGAAAACAAACTGTCGCCTGGAGACCATCTGAGCGGATCAATACACTACCACCGACATCTTTCCCCATTCTCACTATTGCCATCAGCTCTATTTTTGTTTTTAACTTCCTCAACTTCCCTCCCCACAATTCTTCTCTTTTTTTCTGAAAATATCCCTTACTTCGGTGAAAATACGGGGGAGATGAGTGGGAAGAAAGTTCTAGAGGTTTTTCTAAAGATATATCGTTCTCGTGCGAGTAGTTTCTGCGTAAGTAAGAGATTAGTCATTGGGCGCTGTCTTGTTCACGAGACTATGTATAAGAAGGGAGCCGTAGGCCGAGGGCCATCTAATCCAATAACGTGACTTGGTCTCATTTGTTGTGTATGGCCAGCTCGGGTTCTAACTAACGAACAAATACTACTTTATTTGCAAATAGATCGAGTTTAGTCATTAGGTTCCATGGGGAGTAGATACAAATCTATGTCTTCTGAATCAAAGATTCAACTGAGCGGAAGATTGAACAAAAAAAAAAGAAAGATGTTTTGTCACTGCGGTCTGTATTAGTTACATCAAAGAATAGCAATAAAATGTTTACGAAAAGAGTTGTATACGTTTTAATACTAAAAGCGAGCGGAAAATAATAATAAGTGACGGGGTGGGGAGGCTAGGGTAAGAGAAAACTAATTAAAGGGTAAGTCAACCGTGGCGAAAGATTTACGGACTCAGATTGATCGAAGCACAGTTGCGATTTTTGTTTTTAATGAAATATATGGGTGCTGGTCGTTCAGAAAGCAATGGCAAACTACTGAATGTAAACTTACCCAGGAATCACGCACAGCCAAACATGCTGAAGTTGACTGCTACTTCCGTAAAGTATATGCAACTAACTAACAACTGAAATTAACTGATTCGGTACCGAATGATAATATATAGCCTCACGTTACCTTCCATTTGGAAAGAAGGCGATACATCGTCACACTAGAGTCATCGCGTTATTTGTTTTGTTTCGTGGTATCTTCCACAATTTTAAAGGTCAGCGAATGGAAATTTACATTATAATACTTCACCTCGACATGGCAAGATACAAGAGGAACAAGATGAGATGAGATGAGATGAATACTTGTTCAATAGATTGTGTACCATGTTTGGTTCAAACCTACTTGTTGTTTTGCACCGAATCAGTGAAAGTTATTTGTAGGGTATTCTTACACACAAAAAGCCAGGAAAAATTGACCAGGTCCTGAATTTTTCCCGAGGAAACAAATAAAGCACGGTAATGGGATATGGCGTCTTCTCCAACGGGCTTGTGTGGGAGGCCTTTTTGGGAAGCGTACATTTTCCCCTCCTACAGAGAGCGTTAGTCGCTGGCAGTGAGCGTGTGAGTGAGTGGGTTAGTGAACGGCAGTCGGATTTTAGTTTGTCTCGAAATGACCGAAATAGGTGAATAGCGATATTGCAACAAATTATATCAAAAGAATGGCGATAACCATATGGACAAACATCGGAAGATTCACTTTCGACAACGTGGCCACCAGCATCACACCAATAAATGAGTGATACAATCACTTCCAAGATAGCCGCACATCGGTGGCAAGTGGACGACCTTCTGGTCGACCCTCAACAAGTCGATATGTCGAGGCCATTGACCAAGCACGATCTTTGGTCAAGACCACCGTCGTGTCATCATCCGAGAACGTGAGGAACTGACATTGGTTCTGCACACTTCATTTGGAGGTATGTATCAGCCACACTGAGGATGTCCACGAAACTCATGCCGACGGGCTAACAATTAAGCAGCTGCATCTTCATGAGATTAAGAGCAGAATAGGGCATGCAAAGGCTGCACATATAGAACCTGTTTTGCTATATGGCTGTTAATCTTAGAATGTAAATTAACAAATTAGGAAGAGTTTGGAAGCAACAGAGATGTAGTTCCTGAGACGAATGTTGCGATTTCCTTGGACTGCCAAAATAACTAACAACGACTGCCTGAAAGAGGCTAATGAAACTAGAACATTATATACAGCAATAAGAAAGAGGCAAACAGCTCTTGTTGATAACGCAATTGAAAGAGAGGCATTGGATAATATCCTGACAACTGGAAAGATTGAGTGGAAGAGAGACAGAGGTAGACCTAGAGAAATTATGCTGGATGGATTGAGACTGTGGCATGGAAGAATATAAACAGCGGAGTTAATCCAGAAAACTAAGGACCGAGATCTGCGGAGAGTCATAAACGCCTACGCCAGCCGGAATGGCATTTGATGATGATGATGTTGATGATGATGATGAGCTCCATGTAGATGTCTCAGGAGAAGCTGGACTGCACAAACGGCGATCCTGATATCCTGAACAACGTCCTCACCTGATATGAGTCATGGGTTTATTATAGCTTAGTAACGGAAAGTGCACTTTTACACTGGCAAACGGCACTAGACCCATATTTGTATAGACAAGCCTGCACTCGGAAGACGGTGGAGAGATAATATATATACAGACCTACAAGCACTTGGAATCAACGACTGGCAAAAGAGGGTCAACCAGAGAGACGAATGGAGACGGATTGTATCTGCAGCAAAGAACCTCAATGGCTCGGAACGCTGAAGAAGAAGAAGAAGAAGAAGCCGGCACTCGGTGGATGATCGGGTCATGTCACGCCGGTCGACTTTACTTCCTTAAACAATCTTGGTACTCATATTAGATTAGGTCAAACTAGGTCAATTTTTAACATTCTGTCCTGTTGCGGATAGAACTTATCGCCACAGGTGTGTGTGTTGTTTATGGATACCACTCTAAATCCAAGGTGTAGACGTCACGGGTGAGACATCATGATCCTACAGATTAAATTTAAAAAAAAAAAGACATAGCCTTTGCGCAAAAACGAACGCCAAGTCAAAGTCATCTTGACCATTTACTTTGGCTACCGTGGGGTGTTGCAAAAAGAACAGACGTGTGTGTGAGACAGGGATTTAGAACCCCGTAACAAAACGCACTGCCTATTCTTCGCATCCGATTAACATGTTCGTGGTCACATCCACTATCCCTCTGATTCACCAGACTCCATACTCTCCCAGCATAGCTCCTTGCGATTTGTCCTCCCCAAACTGAAAAATGCCATTGAAAGGGGCCCGATATGATTTACGAGAAGACATTTTACAGAGAAGACATTTACGTCCACGCTGTAGTCCATTTCCAACGAGACCTTATTATATGCTTCCAACATTGACAGGTCCGCTAAGAAAAGTGTGTATTTACTCTTCCAGTTAGTGTACTTTGAAGGGGGAATAAAATTGCAGACCTGCAGGTAAGTCATTGTTTGTTTAGCGAGGTATAGTCCGATACTTTCTAAACAGACCTTGTGTCTAGTTAACAGCCTAGCGAGTCAAGCAACAAACAAGGGCAGTGGAATTTGTCAGCTTTACACTAGCACAATCACAAGCAACAGAGTGGAGATTGCAGTTAGAAAGCCATCGTCAGCGCACAGAGACATAAAGACGACGACGATACAACTTAAAAAGCAAAGGTCGATTTTACACACCTGAGGCGCATGCGTATATAGGGATAGGCTACTATTTTTGTATAGACCAAACGGCACTGAGTGGCTGATGTGATCGGTACCATTGCTTCTCGACAATATCCTGGTACCAAATTTAGGTTGCTTCGATCAGGGAGCCTGGATCCATATGCTTTAAACTTTGAAAGTGCTCTGGTGCGGATCAAACCTCAGACCACCGGCACGATAGGCGAGCGTCTAGCCACTACGCCACCTCCGATCTCTCCGATACAACTGCCAAAAAATACTGTCACCTACTGCCTATAGTACCTTGCGATGTAGGAACAGTGGGTCTTGAGTTTGAGGAGATAAGGCCGCCTGGCTAGTGCAGTCGCCCCGAACAATGCAGGTTAGGGTTATTTATTATTCCCCCCCCCCGCCCACCCCTGACCGAACAAAATCCACACCTTACCGAGGTTTAGAACCCGGGTCTCCCGAAGGAGCACGCGGCGTGCTAGCCCCTCGGCCAGCAGCTCCTCTCCGATACAACTAGCTGAACAAAGAAAAACAAAAACAAAAAAACTTACAAAAGACAAAGAAAAATAAGTAATGTAACTGAGATATTGGAGATGTCTGAATCTTAGAGCAATAAAATCGAAATGTCTGTCAATCTCACAATCAAGTTCTTTTCTTGTCCCAATCTACACATCAAATTTAGTGTCCAGTCTCTGTCAGTTGTGTCGTCATGTTTCTTGCTTGCCGTCCCAGGCGGCACATCACATGTGTCTGTCAGTCCTATAGTTGTGTAGTTCACTAAATATCCCACTCCACACACCACATGTGTCTGTCAGTCCTATAGTTGTATAGTTCGATAAATATTCCACTCCAGACATAACATTTATGAGTTCGGTCATATAGCCGGATCTGTGGCAAAGGGGTTGCGTTTTCCCACCATGGTATTAGTGCCTGTCGTACAGAAAGCAACGGCAAACTACTGAACGTAAACTTGCTAAGAAATCACAAACAGCCAAAAGAGCTAGTGTTGACTGCAATGTCCTTTAAAAGATACACGGCTAACTAACATATAGTTATGTGCCAATTTATGTTTTACTCAACAAATCCCATTAATCTGTAAATCAATAGTCATATACTCACGCCATGTTCCGCTTTCACATCACAGTCGTATAGTCATATACTCGCGTTATATTCCAGGCTATATGTGGTCTTGTTCTCTTGGTCTTCCATTCTATAGATCACATTTATCTATCAGTTCTTTTTTGTCGCAATCTGCACACATCATGTATCTGTGAGTAACATATTCTCCAATTCTGGACACAACATTTAACCGTGAGTCACATATTGCCTCAGTCTACATACAACATTTAACCGTGAGTCACATATTGCCTCAGTCTACATACGACATTTAACCATGAGTCACATATTGCCCCAGTCTACATACAACATTTAACAGTGAGTCACATATTGCCTCAGTCTACATACAACATTTAACTGTCAGTCACATATTGCCCCAGTCTGCATACAACATTTAACTGTGAGTCACATATTGCCTCAGTCTACATACAACATTTAACCGTCAGTCACATATTGCCTCAGTCTACATACAACATTTAACTGTCAGTCACATATTGCCTCAATCTACATACAACATTTAACTGTCAGTCACATATTGCCTCAGTCTACATACAACATTTAACTGTGAGTCACATATTGCCTCAGTCTACATACAACATTTAACTGTCAGTCACATATTGCCTCAGTCTACATACAACATTTAACCGTGAGTCACATATTGCCTCAGTCTACATACAACATTTAACCGTGAGTCACATATTGCCTCAGTCTACATACAACATTTAACTGTGAGTCACATATTGCCCCAGTCTAAATACAACATTTAACTGTGAGTCACATATTGCTTCAGTCTACATACAACATTTAACTGTGAGTCACATATTGCCGCAGTCGACACACACCATTTATCTGTGAGTCACATATTGCCCCAGTCTACATACAACATTTAACTGTCAGTCACATATTGCCCCAGTCTACATACAACATTTAACTGTGAGTCACATATTGCCCCAGTCTACATACAACATTTAACTGTCAGTCACATATTGCCCCAGTCTACATACAACATTTAACTGTGAGTCACATATTGCCCCAGTCTACATACAACATTTAACTGCGAGTCACATATTGCCTCAGTCTACATACAACATTTAACTGTGAGTCACATATTGCCCCAGTCTACATACAACATTTAACTGTCAGTCACATATTGCCCCAGTCTACATACAACATTTAACTGTCAGTCACATATTGCCCCGTTCTACATACAACATTTAACTGTGAGTCACATATTGCCTCAGTCTACATACAACATTTAACTGTCAGTCACATATTGCCTCAGTCTACATACAACATTTAACTGCCAGTCACATATTGCCCCAGTCTACATACAACATTTAACTGTGAGTCACATATTGCCCCAGTCTACATACAACATTTAACTGTCAGTCACATATTGCCCCAGTCTACATACAACATTTAACTGTGAGTCACATATTGCCCCAGTCTACATACAACATTTAACTGTGAGTCACATATTGCCCCAGTCTAAATACAACATTTAACTGTCAGTCACATATTGCCTCAGTCTACATACAACATTTAACTGTCAGTCACATATTGCCCCAGTCTACATACAACATTTAACTGTGAGTCACATATTGCCTCAGTCTACATACAACATTTAACTGTGAGTCACATATTGCCCCAGTCTACATACAACATTTAACTGTGAGTCACATATAGCCCCAGGCTACATACAATATTTAACTGTGAGTCACATATTGCCCCAGTCTACACACAACATTTATCTGTGAGTTCTTTGGTCATGTAACTTGCTTGTTGTATTACGTTAACCGTCACATTTAGTCACACATTACATTTAGTCATACCATCATATTTAGTCATACCTTCACATTTAGTCATAACTTCACATTTAGTCATAACTTCACATTTAGTCATACCTTCACATTTAGTCATACCATCACATTTAGTCATACCATCAGTATGTAGTTCGCTTGTTGTTCCACACCACGCATCAAATTTAGCTGCACATCACATTTAGTCACACCTCTCATTTAATCACACATCACATTTAGTAACACCTCACATTTAGTCGTTTGTTATTCCACACCACACCTCACATGTAGTGGCGTGTCGTTCTACACAACTCACAACCGATAATTTTACATGCACGTTTAAAACAAACGAAGCAGCTCGGAGGGATTCATTCCCTCACGTCCACCGCGCGGGCGTATTGTCGAGAGGATCAAATGGTATTCACAGAAAGTATTGATCCCTGATGGGCGAATTTGGTTTTGAATATGACCTCCCCACAAATGGCGCCATTACCGCGATGACAGGACATGATGATCACTCCCAGAAGCACACCCATTCACCCTAAATCATCAACCATTTCCCACAACAATTTGCCAGATTTGGATGCATTAGCTTTATTTGCCAGCGATGTGTGAATCAGCGAAACCGCCAAGCAGAATCAGTAAGCTTGACTAGAAATCGGTATTCCTGACTTCGTCTGTTTCCTTAAATTACCTCTGTGAAGTGTGTGTGTGTGTGTGTGTGTGTGTGTGTGTTTATGTGTGTGTGTGTGTGTGTGTGTCTGTGTGAGTGTGTTTATGTGTGTGTGTGTGTTATACTCTCTTTCTAATGCTCTTTGTAAGTTGGTATTCATTTCTCTAAGGTTGTTCTTGATACCGTCACTCCATCTTGTATTTGGTCTTCCCCCTGCTCTGTTTCCATTATATCACTTTAATGTGGCTGTTTGTGGCAGATGGTACCTGAGCATTCTTGTGAGGTGGTCACACAATTTAATCTGTTGACTGGTTTCAAAACCTAGTCTTCTAATTTCCTAATTCCTGATTCTATGTCTCACGGTTACTCCGGCGGCTCTTTTAGGACATCTCATCTCTGTTATTGTGATTTTGAGCTCATTATTTGCAGTAAGCGTCCATGTTTACCATTCTTAACACAACGTTAGCCAAAAAGTTGTTCTTCAGAGATTTGCTTGAGTATTTATAGGTATCTTTCTGTGCGACAGATGTAGCGTTATTTATTCAAGTACCTTATCTGCCTTTGCATTTCGTCTGTTCATTTCTTTATCCATTTTCCCCATCTGAAGAAAGATTTACCCTGGATATTTAAATTCGCATTTACACAGATCGTAAAACTGCGATAATAGACAGAAAAGTCAAAATAAAATCACAAATAAGAAAGATGAAACAGAACTCTGAAGTTAAAAACAAGAAAAAGCCTTCCAAGAAAAATTACAACAATGACATGAAAATCTTCCTTGAAAGAAATGTGAAATGAATGCGGAATTGATTAATTCAAAAAAAAAAAAAAAAAAAAAAACTCTTTCGAAAACAGCCCAAGAAATACGAGGAACCGAAAAGAAACGAAATGCAGGGTGTAAAATATCAGCTTGCTGGGATGATAAAATACACGACATTGCAAACAAGAAAAGGAAAGCTTCGGTTAAGAAACAGAACAGAAGCAAATTATTCAAAATACGAACACATTAGAGGAGAAACAAACAGAACAATGAGAAGAGCTAAGACAGATTCAATGGGAAAGTGTGGGGAAATGTTGACAAAAGAAGAAAAATCAGCAGTAAGAAACTATTGTGTTTCCCCGAAAATAAGACCTACCCCTAAAATAAGCCCTAGTTAACTTAAGATCATCAGCTATAATGTGAGACTTGTTGCCCAATGGCCAGTCGGAGTACAGACGCCACTGATGCGCACTTGATAATGAACTCGTGTGAAATAAAGTTAACAACGCACTACGAGCAGGCTACAAGGACAAGAAACTGTCATTTAAGGAAGGATTTATTGCTAGACTTGAGAGACTGGGACCAATGGTTTTACAGGAAATGGAGACGCTAGAAATGCAGGCCGGAGTTTGGGATGTGGAGAGTTATGACAATGTTCCAGAAGAAGATGATATGATTGTATTTGAATAAATGTAGAATTTTATACATAAATAAATGTAGATATTTTTATCTGAAGAAAAAATATAAGACATTCCCGAAAATAAGCCCTAGTACATTTGTAAAGCTAACATTAATATAAGACCCGGTCTGATTTTCGGGGAAACACGGTACTAAAAGAAAATAGGAGAAAAAGACAACACAATGAGGAATACAACAGAAATACTAAAAGATGAAAACAAGGAATCCCCAAAATGGGCCTCAAAATGATCTTAAAAAATCGAGACATAACTTTAAAGAACCTCTGAATGTAAATTAAACAGACGAACATGTAAATGAAATTATAAATAATACAGAAAGCAGAGATATCACTGGCAGAAGGAGAAGAAGTGATTGAAGTGGCGCCAAAGCAGAAAATGACAAGCATTGGCGATTTACCTGTAGAAGTCTTTATAGCAGAGGAAGAAACGGAAGTGGGGGGGGGGGGGGGCGGTTGATGGCTCAGACACATTTTCCAGATCGCTTGGTCAGACCAATAAATACGAGATGACGAGATGATGGGACAACAGCAATAACTGTACCAATGTAGAAATAATACTGCTCACGAAGTATGGCGGAAACTGAAGGAAAGGTGTTAGTTACCGGCGCTGGAACTTCAGTTACTCCTCCCCACGACGCCAAGCGGTTTACGTGAAAACAACAACATCATCATCAACAACAACAACAACAACAACAACAACAACAACAACAACAACAACAACAGTCAAAACCAGTCATCTACTGCCTATAGTTCCTTGCCGTATAGGACAGCGGGTGTTGAACCCGGGAAATTAAGTCCGCCTGGCTAGTGCAGGTTAGTTTTTTCTTTTTTTTTTCCCCGACATAAATAAATCCGCACCTTATCGAGGATCTGAACCTGGATCTCCATAAGCAGAACCCGACATTCTAGCCACTGGGTCAGTCGCTCCTCAACAAAAAAATCAACGAAGACAAAACAGACATCTAGCTGCCACATAAGTTATGTCATTTGTGGTCACAAGGCACAGTAATATCAGAAAATGGGCTATGCAAAGAGTAAGGGCCCTCTCTCAAACGACGAAAGCAGGAAACAGATTTAGAGAGAGAGAGAGAGAACACGAACCTCGAGATTACAGGAGCCGAGGGGACCATAGGCACAAGTAAGATTCCCTCTACTGTTAACATCATCACATCAGAGGACAAGATTATGGCGAATACCGTTACCATCATCAGATCAGAGGATAAGATTATGGCGAATATCGTTACCATCATCACATCAGAGGACAAGATTATGGCGAATACCGTTACCATCATCAGATCAGAGGACAAGATTATGGCGAATACCGTTACCATCAACACATCAGAGGACGATTATGGCGAATACCGTTACCATCATCAGATCAGAGGACAAGATTATGGCGAATACCGTTACTATCATCACATCAGAGGACAAGATTATGGCGAATACCGTTACCATCATCAGATCAGAGGACAAGATTATGGCGAATACCGTTACCATCATCAGATCAGAGGACAAGATTATGGCGAATACCGTTACCATCATCACATCAGAGGACAAGATTATGGCGAATACAGTTACCATCATCAGATCAGAGGACAAGATTATGGTGAATACAGTTAGTGTCATTACATCAGACGACAAAACTATGGCGAATACCGTTAACGTCACTACATCAGAGCACAATACTACGGCGAATACCGTTAGCGTCACTACATCAGAGCACAATACTACGGCGAATACCGTTAGCGTCACTACATCAGAGGACACCGCTATGGCGAATACCGTTAGCATCACTACCTAAGAGCACAACACTATGCCGAATACTGTTAGCGTCATCACATCAGAAGACAAGACTGGCGAATACCGTTAGCGTCACCACATCAGAGGTCAACACCATAGTTGCCATTCTAGATATTTTATATCCAGATGTAGAGGTTTTTGCCGGCATCTGGATACCGTTAGCGTCACTACATCAGAGCACACCACTATGCCGACTACCGTTAGCGTCATCACGTCAGAGGTTAACACTATGGCGGATACCAGTAAACAAGACAACCAACAATAGCAGTCAGAACATTATATTCCAAGAGTTCTACAGTGTTTCGGGTGCGGAAAGAAAAAGGCAAGAAGAAGAAGGAAGAGGAAGAAGAAAATGAAGAAGAAGAAGATTAAATTGATGATGATGATGATGATGATGAAGAAGAAGAAGAGGAAGAAGAAGAAGAAGAAGAAGAAGAAGAAGAAGAAGAAGAAGAAGAAGAAGAAGAAGAAGAAGAAGAAGAAGAAGAAGAAGAAGACAGACAGACAGACAGACAGACAGACAGACAGACAGACAGACAGACAGACAGACAGACAGACAGACAGACAGACAGAACAAACGAACGAACAAACGAAAATCTTTATTTTCAAAGGGTTAAGAATTGTGCACGCAGGCCAGTCTGACATTCTGCCCTTCTTCTCTATTTCCTCTCATACATTCTTTCATTCAACATCTCTTTGAAGCAATTCTTTAACAACAAAAGAACAATAAGCATTAAAACGCATGAAAAATAATCAATAATACATGACTCGTTGAGGCAATGTTTAACATGGGCATCATAAATACCCAAGGTGGGTGTAACGTGCCACACATATGGGAATGTTTTTTTTTTCCTGGCTAGTTGTCGTTCGAGATAATTTACCATTATTATTGTCTTTGTTGCTGTTTTTTTTTTTTTTTTAAGGGGGCATGTAGTCTGTCCTGAGGTAGTGTTCAAACAGGTTGCTACTGTATGTATAATGATTGGTGGTGACAGACAGACAGACAGACAGACAGGCAGGCAGGCAGGCAGACAGGCAGGCAGGCAGACAGACATGAAAGAAAGAAAGAAAGAAAGAAAGAAAGAAAGAAAGAAAGAAAGAAAGAAAGAAAGAAAGAAAGAAAGAAAGAAAGAAAGAAAGAAAGAAAGAAAGAAAGAAAGAAAGAAAGAAAGAGTTATTAACGTCAGGTTCGAAGACACGCAACCTTCACATTTCTAGAGATTACATGATAATGTCAGCAGACGGCAGCTTCACGAACGACAAATGACAGGCGACTCTCTGCCAAAATACAAATTGTCAAAAACCAGTCTCTTGCCAAAATACACCTTGTCCAAAATCAGTCTCCACCATGGACAATTCACCAGAAGAGAAATGTTTCAAAGCTGTTTCACAGCTATAAGAACAGCTGCTGTGGCCCAGTGGTTATTACACAGAGGTTCCGATAGATTGGTCAGAAGTTCAATTCTAAATAGTGGTACACACGAAAGTCCACCTTCAGGGATATTTGAACCCAGAGCAGCTCGGCTTGGAGTGGTGTAAACTATCTCTGTGGACAGCCATGCGGGGTTTCCGTGGCGCAGTGGTTAAGCAGCCAGCCCCGAGCTCCAAGGGTTGTGGTTTTGATTCCGGTTTCTGTTATTCGGTTCACGAGTGCAGTTATTTCGGGGACTCCTGGGGGTCGTCGCTGGAGCTACGGAGCCAGTGATTTCTACGATGCTTTCGGCAGGTGGCCCTGCAGAACGAAGCCGAGCTGTATGGGACAAAAACCGGTGCAATGAAGTTATTTATCTCGCCGTTAATCCACTTTAAGCCTTAATTTTGTGTGTGTGTGCGTGTGTGTGTGCGTGTGTGTGTGTGAGAGAGAGAGAGAGAGTGAGAGAGAGAGAGAGAGAGAGAGAGAGAGAGAGAGAGAGAGAGAGAGAGAGAGAGAGAGAGAGAATATATTCTGAAAAAGTAAAAAAACAATTCTATCATTTTTCGATGTAGCCATCACTGCGTTCAATACAAATCCTTCAGCGCCGATAAAGTGTTCTTGAACGCGTATGTAACCACTCTGCGGTCACTACTCAGTGTGCTTGACCCGATCGTGAACAGGCTGTCACATAAGTCACGCCGTTTTGAAAATTCTAACTCCACTCATGCAAGTCTCCCTGGCCAAGGTGTTAGCGACTTTCTTCGTAATCCCGTAAACTGTCATGAGTAACGTGACATGCGCGAGAATCGGTGGCGGTTCTAGCCGCGTCGGTAACTTAGGGGTATGTGAGCCTGTCGCTCAGAAAGCAATGGCAAACTACTGAGCGTAATCTTGCCAAGAAATCAACAATCAGCTGAAAGATGCTGCTGTTGACAGCGTTGTCCTGTAAAGGATATGTTAACAAAAAAAAAAAAAACTCCACTCATACACTTGCTGGACTGACAGGCATGCATCGCCATACTGAACCTTCATTTGCCGATGAATTGCTATAGGTTTCACCCCTTTACTGCTTTTTAAAAAAAAATGGATAACAGAACGCTGCTCCTCATTGGTGCATGTCAAAAGTGAGGCGGACATCTTTTTTACTGTCCCTATGATGTCACCATATTCGTCTGCACCGTGATGTGACGTGCTAAATACTCTTGACACGCTTGACAACAATATTGACAGGCTACAAGACAATGACAAGGTTATTGTAATTTCTATCGCACCCTTAAGGTTTTCATTTGAAGCCCCTTTGTAAATTTGGTGTTCCCGTTGCTTTTGGATCGCCGATGCAACGGAGTTCGTGCATTGAGCTGAGTTTCTCCAGACTCAGGTTTGAGTTAGGAGGAAAACGGAGCACTTATGGGTTAAACCGTGTGCCGTTATGTTGATCCAACGACTAAACTAAACTAAACTAAACAGAAATAAGACATGAGAACCGCTATGGTGCAGTGGTTAGCACGCTTGCCTGCCATCTGGTGGTCGTGTGTTTGAATCTCTACTGAGGTGGGGATTGTTATCACTGATTTCTGCTCGTGGGTCGACCCAGCCTAAAAGACATGCCAGGAACTTTCCTGGGAAGTAAATGTGACCGTCATGAAATTGATCACATCATCAGTCGAGTCAAGCGGGATTCCCTTGATCACATCATCAGTCGAGTCAACCGGGATTCCCTTGATCACATCATCAGTCGAGTCAACCGGGATTCCCTTGATCACATCATCAGTCGAGTCAACCGGGATTCCCTTGATCACATCATCAGTCGCGTCAAGCGGGATTCCCTTGATCACATCATCAGTCGAGTCAAGCGGGATTCCCTTGATCACATCATCAGTCGAGTCAACCGGAATTCCCTTGATCACAAGAGGTCGATGATAAACCTGTAACAGCCATAACACTATGTTATTCAGACAGTTCAACCAAACTAAAAAACGAGAGCCACTTAATTACCACTATGTAATATGCAGATTCAGCAGGAGACAGTTGTGTTTAAAAATAATTGTCTATGTTTCAATCACTTTACTTTTAGCCTCAGTTATGCTATCATATTATATTTACAGAAAGTACATAATGAGCTCAATCTTTTCTCAGTCTGCAGTGCCCACGTTTAGTTCTACTTTCGCCGATTTGGCATCATTACACTAAAATTACTGCGCATTAATACTATAAGCGGTGGTTCACACTCGTCCTTCTTCATTCCTTGTTTTAAAATCCAATTGTGTTTAATTGTTCATTTAATGTGTGTTATAATTTACAACAATTTTCATTAGTCATGTTTGTACTGTTCTTGACTAATGTTGTTACAGCGGCTACGTCTGTCGCGTTTGGCGTGTTTTAGCGTATTTATGATTAACTTTTCTTAGTCATTAGTATACTGTTTTTGTTCATTTTCCTACTGTGATTTCTGTTCAAAAGCCCGAGGTCTTTCTATGGTACGTATGTTTGTGTTTGTTGTTTATCCCTGGGATATTAACACACATATTTTGTTTCATAATGAATTTATGTGTGGGCGCTTTTTCCATAACAAGACGTGATGTTTCTTCTAAATCCGGCTGTGGGATTGGATTCGTTAATCAAATTATCCAATTCACGTCTTCTGCATATGGCAGTTGATTAATCATCATCAACATCGTGGTCCATGCTGATAAGCGTCTTCTGGGTAAGGCATTTTAATTGAT
Organism: Cepaea hortensis; assembly: GCA_963921405.1. Lineage (NCBI taxonomy): Eukaryota > Metazoa > Mollusca > Gastropoda > Stylommatophora > Helicidae > Cepaea > Cepaea hortensis. The sequence continues at coordinate 24,410,440 of OY992881.1, read as the reverse complement.
TATTCATCAACAGCATCGTGTGTTACGCCGATAAGCGTAGACGATCATGGCTCACTATTTTACACAATCTCCGGAGCCTATGATTAGGTGTCTGTTCTAGTCGCGATTATGATCTCTAGCCCAGCCATCCAGGAATGTATCTCTTTGTCTTTGGTGTCCACCTCGAGTGTTGGAGGTCCCGGATTCAAGCCCCGGTGAGGACCGGGATTTTTTTCACGTGGACTTCTAGTAATAAAATTTCCCCTGGTCTCTGGGTAGTGAGATCGGACGCCCGTGTGTATTGTTGTGCACGTAAAAATTCCCTTGGCAGTTGGAAATCGAAAAAGAGTAGCCTAACGGCGCTGCCCGGGCAAAATTTCGAGTTAAAAATCTACCCAAAGTATTTCAGGATCCTCGCCGGAGCTACGGAGTTCGCGCACTGAGCTGAGTTTCTCCAGATTCAGGTTTGAGTTAGGAGGAGAACGGAGCTCTTATGGGTTACACCCGTGTGCCGTGATGTTGATCCATCGACTAAACTAAACTAAACTAAACTAAACTAATCTAAACTAACCTATCTCTTTGTCTTTCTCTCGCTCTTAGAACATTAAGGTTTTTAGTTGTCACTGAATTTTCTAGTGTACTTCTCTTCTTGACATTCCCACAAAATCATGACTTCCTACATCTAATGTGTCTAATCAATTTACGATTTAAACTAAGCACTGCATTTATGTAAGAAAGAGAGTGCTGAAATGTTGTATAGAACCTGTTTTGTTGTATGGCGGTGAATCATGTAAGTTGAAGAAACAAATTAGGAAGAGCTTAGAAGCAGCGGTGATATGGTTCCTGAGACGAATGTTGCCAATACCTTGGACTGTCAGAGTAACTAACAAGGGCTGTCTGGAAGTGGCTAATGAAATAAGACCATTATATACAGCTATAAGAAAGAGACAATTACTATTCTTTGGTCATGTACTGAAAAGAGAGACTTTGAAGAACATCGTGACAACTGGAAACATCAATGGGAAAAGAGGCAGAACCAAACCAAGAGAAATGATGCTGCGTGGACTGAGACGGTGACATGGAGGAGCATCAGCAGCAGAGTTAATCCAGAACACCAAGGGTTGAGGTCTGTGGAGAGACACGGACGCCCACGCCAGCGGGCAGGCACTTGATGATGATGATGACTGCCTTTATTATGGATATTAATAATAATAAGCTTTCTTTTTTCTTTCGCCCTCTTTTAACGCAAGCGTAGTCTCTACGCGTGCTACTACTTCTGGTGCGATGGGCTGATTTTTGCGTGTGGATTAGCTTTCCCATTAGGCGAACTCACTCCGTCTTCTGAAGTACTTGTAATTTACGTCCCCAAGTCAAGTTCGAGAAGTCAACATTTTAGTCCAACTGACCGTTGTAGGGGTTTAACCCGCTACTTTAGCATTAGCACACTCGAAGTTATTCATTCGGTAATAATAATAATAATAATAATAATAATAATAATAATAATAATAATAATAATAATAATAATCTACTATTTTAATTCGCTTCTTGAAGGCCGCCTGGCTTGTTTCAATGGTCTGAACAAAACTACTTATTTAACGTGGTGCCATAATTAACATCTTTAAAACTGGATATATTGAAGCTTACAAATGATGCTGACTGTAATCGTACAAAGTGTTTACATCTAACCTAATGAAGATTGCAAATTATACTAGAATCGTTTTCATTCACGATGGCTCTGTTCGGCTCATTAACTATTTCAGTTTGTGTGAAGGAGAGAAAAGCGGTGGGTATGGTTTGCCACAAGAGGTTTCGGTAAAACAGGGATTCAGTTAATTGGACCGGATGTGTGTGTCAGGTCAGGCTAATTACCTTCTGGGGATATTGATTTGTTCTCTTCAGAATTTAGACCCGGCACTTACCGAGGGTGACACCAGGTAATTATGAAAGGATGCGATGATCATAAAATAACGCCATTCGGGAATACATAATATAACCATGGTAGTGATCATTATAAAGACGATAAGGATAATTATGATAATACAGATGAACTTGATTGATTGGTGCAGTTTACAATATATGACATAATTGACGGGGATTGACTGCATAATTCTGCGTTCATATTAATAATTATCTTATCCTTGTTTTTATAGTCCATGTCGTGTGGCGTTAGTGATCATGCCTGTCCGTAGTGTTCTGTGTCGGTTACTGCCAAACAATTACGATACTGATGTTCCTCCATGCCATGATGTCAGAGCGTCGAGGATCTTCTGACTTTACCTTCCATCGCCTCTCCTCCCTAATAACTTTTCCATTGACACGTTGTAGTACTTTGCATATAACGCTGACAAATATTTCTCGCGGAGTCAAGTTAATTCAAGAAAGAGTGTTTTGTTACATGTTTTGTTGACATGTTTGGTATGGTATTTTGCCTCGGTTGAGATTTGGATGCGCTTAAATTAGTTAGTTATTTAGTTAGTTAGTTAGTTAGTTGATTGGTTGGTTGATTGATTGGTTGGTTGATTGGTTGGTTGGTTGATTGGTTGGTTGGTTGGTTGGTTGGTTGAATGGCTGGCTGGTTGGTTGGTTGTTTGATTAATTTTCAGGTTATCATCACGACACATTTAACCACTCAGTCCAAATATCATCGGATTCAATCCTCAGTATCGTCCTCAGCGTGTAGTGATGGGGACAATATCAGTTCTGTTGGTCGACTATTCTTCTTTGTCCCCCTGCATAGTATTCTTATCTGGCTTTTTGGCTCAGTGTTGTTTTTTGTTTAGTCAAGGTTGCAGATTCACAATCATCACGCCATTCGTTATATCGCCCCGCCTCTCTGAAGGTATTCAGTTATCGGCCGAGTCCATTGCTGGCCCGCTGTCCACAGCGGCCCGGGTAGCAGGCCTGTCAGCTTGTTCATTTCCTCTTACACTCATATGGCCTGGTACACAAAATGAAGATAAGGTTTGTCAACCTTGACCTCTTTGGAGAATCCACCGCATCACTATGTGCCATGCCGATAAGCGTGAACGGTCATGTTTCGCCATTTCACACGATCACCAGAGTCGTGGATCAGCTCTGTGTTGTTATCTCATTTATACCATGTGGCCAAGCAATCCAGGTATTTACCTCTGTATCCTTGTCCTCTCAATCTTGCCAGTTGTTACCAAGTTATTCAGGTTATTTCTTCTCAAAACGTGCCTAAAGAATCTTGACTACCTACGTCTAATTTATCTAATCAGTTTACGGGTTTCCGCTTGTTTCTCTACCTATTTCCTTTCAATTTTGAAAGTAAATTCACCGTAATCAATCGTTACCCCTTTTTACTTTATGGCAGGCGACTTATTCTTCATTGATGTTTGAAGATTTATTAAATTTACTGCTCTTGTCCAACACGAGTTATTCTCTGAATCAGCATTTAAATCAATAAAGAAAAGCCAGATTGAAAATTCATCAAAACGGAGTATGTATTGATTTCTATTACTATTACGCGCGTGCCCTACTTGTCAGGGTTGAAGGATTTGTAAATGGGTGTTTATTCACCAGAGAAGACGACTGCACCATTAGTAAAATTGGTTGACCACCAAGCGTCAATCTTCTGAATATGAAGGTCTGTTCGTGGAAATACGGGAGGTACTAACGGAATTGACTATAGTTAGTTAGTCGACAGATCATCCTCATTGCACATCGAACCATTCAGTCCATAAGTGCTCGGATCCCCTTCTCAGCAAATCCCGCAGCGTGTAGCGGCTAACGACACCAGTTCTGTGTTGGTTTATCAATCTTCTTTGGCTTCCTGCGTAATGTTCTTGTTTGGCCACCCCTCTTTTAATTTGCTGTTCTCGCATTCTGGCCATGGTTGTAGATTCACATTCATCACTTGGTTCTCGCTAAAGTCTTACTTCTCGTAGAGCATTCAGAATGTCAGCCTGGTCCATGGCGCGTCAATCCTCCACAGTAGCCTTACCTGCGAGCTTGTGAGCCCGCTCATTTCCTTGTACTGCCGCATGCCCTGGCACGAAGATGAAACTAATCTTTGCCAGCCGAGACCGCTCCAGAGACAGCAACCATTCTCTTCGGATCCACCCTATCTCTATCCTCTTGAGCATGCTCATTGAGTCGCTAAGGAAACATGCCCCTGTGAATGTCTGGTCTCGAGCCATGTTATTGCTTTACTTACTGCCATGACTTCCATAGTCAGGCTAATTGACTAGAATTGACTATACCCCACTATACGATCAACGGTGTTTGGGCCGTCTATGATAGGGCAGGGGTGTAGTTGCGGATCTGTTTCTACTGAGCGCTGATCTTGCCACTAACCAACGGGGACTGCCGCCCTGTTGCGAGTGATATTTTTCTTGTTTGGTTTTCTTGAACTGGAATTGTTCTGTCGTCCTGTTATGGCTGACCTTATCGTTGCCTTAACCAAGGATTACTGGCCCGATTGCAGATGATCGTTTTTGGCTTTCGTGACCGGTATGAGGCGCCCCGCACTGTTATAGATGCCTTGTTTAATTTTCTGTGACCAGGATTTGGTGAGCCTGTTACCATAGCTCATTTAGTACCGCTGCTTTGTTTGGGAGGATTCCCGCACTGTTATGGATGCCTTGTTTGGTGCCGTTACGCAGAATATTGATGTATCCGGGCTCGCCCTGTTATAGGTGACTTGTTGGTTCGCTTCCGTGACCAGGGTTCGGAGTCCTGCCCTGTTATAATCAATCCTGTGCATTAGACGTAGTAGCACGTCTATGGACTACACTTCAGCTCAAAGTAAACAAAGGAAAAAAATAAAAACAACCTAGTACCAAGCTAAGAATGTTTAGCTTTAAATCAATTATATGGTTCAGAAACGAAGTGGAAAACAACTAAGACAATTAGAATAAAACTACATACAGTCATCAAACAGTGCATTCAGAATAGAAGAAATACAATGGTATGACAGAAAGGCTAATGCGTGGCTGAGGGAGAAAACAAATAATATTTTAACGAAGCAATAGCTGAAGGAAAGACGAAAGAGGAAGAAGAGGAGGAAGAAGAAGAAGCAGAAGCAGACGAAGAAGAAGAAGAAGAAGAAGAAGAAGAAGAAGAAGAAGAAGAAGAAGAAGAAGAAGAAGAAGAAGAAGAAGAAGAAGAACAACAACAACAACAACAACAACAACAACAACAACAACAAAAACAACAACAACAACAACAACAACAACAACAGGAACAGGAACAACACCAATAACAACAACAACAACAAGAATCGGAAGAAGAGAAAGAAGAAGAGGAAGAAAGAAGTAGAAGAGGAGGAGGAGGAGGAAGAGGAGGAAGAAGAGGAGGAGGAAGAGGAGAAGGAAGATTGGGAAGAGGAGGAAGAAAAGGAAGAAAAAGAAGAAGTAGTAGTAGTAGTAGCAGCAGCAGCAGCAGCAGCAGCAGCAGCAGCAGCAGCAGCAGCAGAAGAAGAAGAAGAAGAAGAAGAAGAAGAAGAAGAAGAAGAAGAAGAAGAAGAAGAAGAAGAAGAAGAAGAAGAAGAAGAAGAAGAAGAAGAAGAAGAAGAACCACACACATCACCACCTCCATCAACAGAAACAACAACAACAACAACAACAACTATGAATAAATAACGCAATCAAGAAATGAAAGTGCAAAGACAAACAATACTGTATGTGCGAAACAACATATAAAAATGACACAAGTGTTAGCAAATTCCAAAACCCAATAACAAGCAAATGAAGTCAGAACAACTACCATTGCGTTCTGTGTTAACAGCAAGCGTGTCAGAAAGACATGAGCCAAGCCTATCAGC
>OY992881.1:24359676-24399676 GCA_963921405.1 Cepaea hortensis | reverse complement strand
TGCTCAGGAGGATAGAGATGGAGTGGGTCTGAAGAGAGTGGCTGCTGTCTCTGGAGCGGTCTCCGCTGGCAAAGATTAGTTTCATCTTCGTGCTAGGGCATGCGGGCGTGCAAGGGGAATGAGCAGGCAGACAGACTTGCAGGTAGGGCTACTGTGGAAGGCGGACGAGCCATGGACCAGGCAGACATTCTGAATGCTCTACGAGAAGTAAGTAGTTTACGAGAACCAAGCGATGACTGGGAATCTACAACCATGGTCAGGCTGCGAGAACAACAAGTTAAAAGAAGTGTGGCCAAACAAGAACACAACGCGGGAACGAACGAACGAACGATCGAACGAACTTTATTTTAAAAGGGTAACAAATTGGGCACGCAGGCCCGTCTTACATTCGGCCCTTTCGATCACACATCTTTCATTTATCAAATGTGCATGTTACATTTACATAGAAAAAAAACAACACATTGTCAAATTGATTTTGTAAGCATAAACAATGCATATTACGCATGGTACATTCACATGGGGGGATGGGGGGGGGGGGGCATTGTCAAATGAAAGTTGTAAACATAAACAGTGCATATTGCAATGTTGTGAGATACATCCCCCATCCACCCTCACACCCCGCAGCCACCCACACATACCCCACCCACCCACACATACCTCCATGCACTCACACAGATTCAGGCAAACATACATGCCGCCACCCACCCACCGATCCCCCGCCCACACACATTTCCCCACCCACACATACGTCCCCCACCCACACATACGTCCCCCACCCACACATACGCCTCCCACCCATCCTATAACTGACACGCACGCACACACCCACCCATATGCCAAAGAAGAGTAATAAACCAACACAGAACTTGTGTTGTCAGTTGCTACACGCTGTGGGATTTACTGAGGAGGGGATCCGAGCACTTATGGACTGAATTGTTCGATGTGCAATGAGGACGATCTGTCGACTAACTAACTAACTAACTAACTAACTAACTAACTAACTAACTAACTAACTAACTAACTAACTAACTAACTAACTAACTGTCTGTCTGTCTGTCTGTCTGTCTATCTGATATCGGGGGGGGGGGGGGTGGGGGGCTGAGTGGTCTCGAGGTATGGTGTCCGCCTTGAGTGCTGGAGGTCCCGGGTTCAGGCCCCGGTGAAGACCAGGATTTATTTTTTTTTTAAATCCACCTGGACATCCAGTAATTTCCCCTGGTCTCTGGGTAGTGAGATCGGACTCCCGTGTGTATTGTTGCGCACTTAAAAAATTCCTTGGCAGTTGGAAATCGAAAAAGAGTAGCCTAACGGCGCTGCCCGGGCAAAATTTCAAGTTAAAAATCTCCCCAAAGCATTTCAGGATCCTCGCCGATGCAACGGAGTTCGTGCATTGAGTTGAGCTTCTCCAAACTCAGGTTTGAGTTTGGAGGAAAACGGAGCACTTATGGGATAAACCGTGAGCCGTGATGTTGATCCGGCGACTAAAACGACTAAAACAAAAAAAAAAAACTATCTATCTATGTGTCTGTCTGTCTGTCTGTGTGCGGGTGGGTGAATGATGTGTGTGAGGGTGGAGGATGTGTGTTTAGATGGGTGGTTGAGGTGTGTGAGTGTGGGTGGGCAGATAGGAGATGTATGTTTCGATGAGTGGGTGAGGGATGTGTGGGTGTTAGTGGTTGAGGGATAAGTACGTGTGTCTAGGGATGTGTGAGGGGATGAGTATATGGGTTGGGGATGTGTGTGTGGGTTGTGTGTGCTTGGATGGGAGGTGTGTGTTTGTGAATGGGGCATGTGTTGGTGGGTGGGGATGTGTGTGAGGGATGTGTGTATGGGTGGGGAGATTGTGCATGGGTGGGGATGTGTGTGTATATGATTAGGGGTGTGTGGTTAAGGGATGTGTGGCTGAAGGATGGGTGGGTAGAGGATGTGTGGGTGGGTGATTGTATATGAGTGAGGGTGTGTGGGATTTTTGGATGGGGGATGGGTGGGTAGAAGATATGTGGGTGAGTGTGTGTATAGGTTAGGTGATGGTGGGGGATGTTTGTAGGGGTAGGCTCGGGATCTGTGAGTGGGCTGGCGGAGATGGGAGATTATGTGTGTGGGTGCGGAATTTGTGTGTGGGTAGGTGCGGTATATGTGAGTTGACGGGGAGATGTGTGTGTGTGTGTGTGTGGGGGTTGTGTGGTCGAGGATTGTGTGTTTGGCTGGGTGGTTGGAGGTGTGTGGGTGGAGGAGGACATGTGGGTGTGTGATTGTTAGTGGGTAATGGGACGGGTAGAGTATATGTGAGTGGGTGGGTGGATGTGTGTAGGTGGGTGGATGTGTGTGGGTGGGGGATGTGTGTGTTGGGTAATGTATATGTGTCTGGGGTGTGGGTGGATGGGATGTGTGGTGGGTGAGAGGTGTGTGTGGGTGGGGAGATGTGTAGGTGTAGGGATGTGGTGGATGGGTGGGGGTATGTATGTGTGTGTGGATTATGTGTGTGGATGGTGGGGGAGTTGGAGTGAATGGGGGGATGAGTGCGTGGATGGTGATTGATGTTTGAGGGGATGAGTGTATGGGTTGGGGATGTGTGTGTGGGTTGTGTCTGCGTGGATGGGAGGTGTGTGTTTGTGAATGGGGGATGCGTTCGTGGGTGGGGATGTGTGTGAGGGATGTGTGTATGGGTGGGGAGACTGTTCGTTGGTGGGGATGTGAGTGTATATGGTTAGGGGTGTGTGGTTAAGGGATGTGTGGCTGAGGGATGGGTGGGTGGAGGATGTGTGGTTGGGTAGAGGATGTGTGAGTGGGTGATTGTATATGAGTAAGGGTGTGTGGTTAAGGGATGTTTGGTTGGGGGATGGGTGGGTAGAGGATGTGTTGGTGGGTAGAAGATATGTGGGTGGGTGAGTGTGTGTAGGTTAGGAGATGGTGGGGGATGTTTGTAGGGATAGGCTCGGGATCTGTGAGTGGGCTGGGGGAGATGGGAGATTATGTGTATGGGTGCGGAATTTGTGTGTGGGTAGGTGCGGTATATGTGAGTTGACGGGGAGATGTGTGTGTGTGTGCGTGGGGGATGTGTAGCCGAGGATTGTGTTTGGCTGGGTAGTTGGAGGTGTGTGGGTGGAGAAGGACATGTGGGTGAGTGATTGTTAGGGGGTAATGGGACGGGTAGAGTATATGCGAGTGGGTGCGGGATGTATGTAGGTGGGTGGATGTGTGGGTGGGGGATGTTTGGGTTGAGGAATGTATATATGCCTGGGGTGTGGGTGGATGGGATGTGTGGTGGGTGAGAGGTGTGTATGGGTGGGGAGATGTGTAGGTGTAGGGATGTAGTGGATGGGTGGGGGAATGTATGTGTGTGTGGATTATGTGTGTGGATGGTGGGGGAGTTGGAGTGAATGGGAGATGTGTGGGTGGGAGGTGGATGTGTCTCATAACATAGTAATATGCATTATTTATGTTTACAAAATTCATGTGACAATGTTTTTTTCCTATGCACTGTTGATGAAAGAAAGATGAGTGATTGGAAGGGCCGAATGTAAGACGGGCCTGCGTGCCCAATTTGTTACCCTTTGAAAATAAAGTCTGTTTGTTCGTTCGTTCTGTTTGTCTGTCTGCCTGCCTGCCTGCCTGCCTGCCTGCCTGCCTGCCTGCCTGTCTGTCTGTCTGTATGTCTGTCTGTGTGTCTGTCTGTCTGTCTGTCTGTGATTCTATTCCCCGACTTACGCATCATTCCATGTATCTGTCTATGTGTTTTTTTCTCATGCAACACGCCTTTTCACCTTTTGCGTACACCAATGCCTCTTTTGGCTCATAGTTTCAACTGTTTCGGAAATTCGCCACTAAGTTATTGCGGTGCTTTCAGAAATAATTTGTTTTTATTCACTTAATTCCTTTCCCCCTTATAGTATTTTTGTTTGTAATGGTTTTTTATGGCTTACCATCCGTGAGACATGCATAGTCAGAACTCTGTTTTTGGGTCTCTGTAAACAACACGTGGGGCGTGGAAATAACGACACATCAATGTGATTGAAGGATACACATTGCTTTGTTTGCCTTATTGTGATTGTCTTTCATTGCTTGTTTGCGCAAGCGTAACTGACAGATGGATAACTCAACTAAATGGTTGAGATTATGGTTGGGAATTTGTAACAACAATAAATGCGATTTATGGTTGGGTAATCAGATATTGGAAACATAAATGTGGAACTGAACATTAGACATTATAGGTTTTATTTAGAAAGCAATATTATGTTGGCGTTTTTATAAATTGACAATAACGGCAAATGTTGAATGCATAATTGTTACAACTGACATGACATATCTCCGTAAGTTAGTTAAAGTGACAAGAGTATATAAGATAACATGATGACATGAGCATTCAAGTAGATTCTGACAAGAAGAGACAGGTTTAGAAATGATGACATCATAAATGAAATGGCTGCAGACAAGTCGAGACACGACCAGAAATAATAACATTATAAATCACAGGAAGACATGAAAGCTTCAGAAATTATGCGGGTACGAGCAAGAAGAGATGCTATAAGAAAAGATGACATCAAAAACCACGCGGGTGCAAATAAGAAGAGACGCAATCAGAAAAGTTAATTAGTTAGTTAGTAAGTTAGTTAGTTGGTTGGTTGGTTGGTTGGTTGGTTGATTGGTTGGTTAGCTGGTTGAATTGTTGGTTGGTTGGTTGGTTGGTTGGTTGGTTGGTTGGTTAGTTAGCTAGTATGTTAGTTAGTTAGTCGCGATTCCAACTTCACAGAAACGGGTCATCCCCATTATGCTCCATTCCTGTGCCAGTGAATATCACACAAAATACTTTTCACTGCCCCATGTGAAAAGTGGAACAGACAGGAGTCTTGACAATCCAACAGCCCGCGTAGGTACACTGTGCATAATGCCGCCGACAGAATGTCAACACAAAATTCCTCCACGAAAAATACAGTTCGTCTTCGATGGAAGCGGCAGCCACTAGAAAACCAGCAGCCATACATTTCTGCATAAGGCAAAACCAGTCAGTTCTGCGACAAAACTGGCAGCCATTACTCCGAACATGCAATTCACGCTCCAAACAACCGCTGACAGATGTAAAAGCATTTCACGCCAAATTCACTGCTCACAATGTCGCGCCACGCATTCATCTCAGAAGTAGGGCGACGAAACCATACACTTCCATTCCAACATGAGGGAAATGTGAATGCAAACGGTAGCCACGGGCATAAACACTTCAGAGGCCTTAACCGTTTAAATGCCTATCTTCCATGTTCGGGACCGGAAAACTTTTAAGAAAAGATGACATCGGGAATCTCGCGGGTACAGACAAGAAGAGACGAATCAGAAAAGATGACATTAGAAATCACGTGGGTTCAGACAAGAAGAGTCAGGGTCAGATATAATAAATATTATCAGGTGGGTACAATGTTATCATTTGGCTGAGTTTGAAAACAGTTAGTAGCTGGTTATATGTGTCAGGTCTTAGTCAGATATGGCTGAGCTACCGTGTGAGAGTAGACGGTACTACCTGCTTTCTGTTAGCGCCAAATTTTGGGCGGCGTTTACTAAACCCGACAACCCACATTGTGCTAACGGCTTCTGGCGGAAGAGCGCAATTGTGGGGGTACAAGCCTTATCCTGGTGCGAGGAAATGCAACCTTAAGAAAAATGTCATGGCAGGGCAGACAAGGCCCCAAGCCTTGGTTGGCAGCTGATCTAGGATCGAAGCTGCGACAGGCGGACAGTTAGAGCATTGCTTTGTTGATCCGGCGGCTTCTGCAGATTGTCTTGTTCCAGATGTGTAGGTGTTACCGTTCTTCTGGAGGGAACTAGGCAAGGCGAGAGAGGGATCATGCTGCATGGGCAACACATGGTATCTGTATTTTAGCCCAGGCTTTGTGCTATGGAGAGGTACATCTCTATCCCTGGTCTTAACCGATCTCGTAATCACAGCGAGAGGTAGCAGCTGCGGGTTATAAGTCCTTGTCAACTGGCGTAGACATGGTGCGCTCGGGTGGGAGACACCAACGGGTGTCACTGATCAGCTACCGCCCGCCTCAAGCTGGGCAGCCCCCGGCCAATTGGATGCTGATCCGCCACAGCCTGCCTGCTTCAATGGGTGCTTGGGGCTAGGACAAAATATGAATCGCAGGCTGTAAAACCAATGTACCAGGTACAAATAAAAAGAAAAGTAGAAACCTCAAGCTACGGCTTGCAACCGGGAACGTAAGAACCATGTGTCCAGGATTTTCCACTAACCAGACGAGTATTGACGATGTGAGAAAAACGGCTGTGATTGATACCAAACTCAGTCGTCTTAACATTGATATTGCTGACCTGCAGGAGACTCGCCTTGCCAAGGAAGGTTCACTTAGGAAAATCAATGTACAACCTTTTGTTGTGTGGAAGGGCAGAGCGCAGGCAGGAAAAAGGCATCATGGTGTGGGCTTTGCAGTGAAGAATTCACTACTGGGAATGATTGAAATTCCAGCTGGAGGTAATGAAAGACTATATTATCCCTGCGCTTGGCAACCTCTTGAGGTTTTGCCACCATTGTCACTGCATATGCACCGACACTCACTTCCTCTGATGATGTGAAGAATTCGTTCTATGAGGAGTTAGACTCTGCGATCATGGCAGTTCCAAAATCTGACTACATTTATATGCTCGGTGATTTCAATGCTCGTGAGTGCAAGGACTCTAGTTCATGGCCGGCGTGCCTTGGAAAATAGAACATTGGTCACATGAATGAAAATGGGCAAAGGCTATTGAAGCATTGAACCAGAAGTGACCTATGTATTACAAACTCCTTTTTTAAATAAAAGAGCTGCATAAGATCACATGGAAACATCCAAGATCCAGTCATTGGCATCAGCTGGACTTAATCATCACATAGAGACAACATCTGAACCAAACATCACTAACTCGAAGTTAGCACAGTGCTGACTGTGATACGAATCATTCTTTAGTTGTTGCAAGGGTTAGACTGAGACCAACGAGAATCTACACAGCGAAACGCAAATCTAGCCCCAGGATTAAAATTATTAACACTCACGATCCTGATAAGTGCTTTGAGTTCCAAAAGCAACTTGAAGACGATTTCATTGATACATCAGAAAATTGTACAGCAAGTGAAAAATGGGATAAACTTAAAGAAACTCTTTATAAAACAGCGGTAGGGGTTTACGGCACTGTGGATCATAAGAGGCAGGACTGGTTTGCGGCAAACAGCCAGACACTGCAGCCCTTGATTGATTAAAGAAACAAGGTAAGAAAATCGCGTAACACTCTCAGTGAGCTGAAGCAAGCTAGGAAGGGTGTGCAAAAGGCTGCCAGGCAGTGTGCAAATGACTACTGGATCAAGTTATTTGAGTCCATTCAAATCGCAAGTGATAAGGGGAAACATCAGAAGCATGTATGAAGGGATAAAAAAAAGCATGTGGTCCAAGGATCAAAAGAAGTGCACCACTGAAAACCTTGACTGGAGAAATCATCACTGATAAGAAACAGCAGATGGATAGATGGGTGGAGCACTATTTAGAACTTTACTCAAGTGAGACCAAACTTGCGGATGATGCCCTCAACGCCATAGATACCCTGCCAACTCTTGACCATCTGGACACACTTCCCACCATAACAGAAGTTAAGTGTGCTATAAATGAACTTGCATCTGGCAAGACTCCAGGTAAGGATGGGATTCCAATAGAGATGATCAGGACTGGGCAAGACACACTCACTCTATTCCAATTCCAACTCCAATTTTCAAAACAAAAATTTCAAATTCGGCCTCGTTCAACCTGCGTCTTTCAGCTGTGGTTATTGTCGAGGTCCGTGGTTTTTGTGGGTTCATTCTCTCTTACGAGTTAGTCCTGATCCGGACTGGTTCTGTTTGTTTGTGTCTGTGACGTCAGCTGCGGATCGGTCGGCGGCTGTCCTTTGTGCTCGTCTCCTTTTGTGGTATCTTTTGTCAATGAAGGCTCCTGGCTCGTCTGGCTTGACTGGTTGCAGTCCTTAAAAGGACTTTTTATTTATGTTTTTTTTTTTTTTTTTTTGGGCCTCCTTTTTGTGCATTTTCTGTAGGAGCTTATCGATGTTTTCATTCTCCTCCTTACGCCTCTTTTCTTCTTCGAGTTTGAGCTTCTGTTGCTATTCGATTTTTTCCTCTGCGGTCAGAAATGGGACGATCTATCCGTCATCTATATAGTATTGCCATGGGTGTTCGTCATCCTCGTATAAAGTTGGTTCTTCAGCGATACTGAAGGGCATTAATTTTCCCTTGTATTTCTTGTGCTTCTTTGCATTTTCTTTCATGCGCCTTCTGTATTCCTTGCACCTGATTTCGTATCTCCTCTTTATCTCCGCGAGTTCTTCATCGGTAAACAATGGTGGTATCGGGGAGTCCTCTCTGCCGTCATCAGGGTGTTCATCTCGGTTTTCTTCGGGGAATTCCTTACGCCCAAGTTCATCTTTCTTGAGTTCCACCTTTCTGTCTATTTCTGCGATATCCGCCCAGGTATATGGACGGGATGACGAGGTGTCCTCTATGCCGTTGCCAGGATGCTCCTCTCGGATTTCTTCGGATGTCTGGCGGGATATTGGCTTCCCTTTGAATGTCTCGGGCGTCGTGGTTTGGCTACTGGCTTTCGCTTGCGGTTCAGGCTTGGTCTCTTGGTTTTCATCTTGCGATTTCTCTGTGATTTCTTGTATGGCTTCTGTTGTTTTGTTTCTGAAAAGTTCCATTTCAGCTTTCTGTAGTTCTCGCTCTTATTTAATGGTTTGAAGGATTTCTTCGTTTTTTTTCTTTATCAGTGCCCTATGTTCCACTTCTTGCTTGATGTTTTGCTGGATCTCCTTCATTTCCGCCAGTAGTTTTTCGTTGTCGCTGGTCGGAGTCGGCGTCAGCAGTGCTTTGACTTGTTTCTTCAACTCGTCTATCTGTTTTTGCCGTTGGTCTCTTTCAGCTTGTGATATACCCGTAGCTGTCTCGCACCTCCGCATTGCTTCCTTGAATGGTGTCTTCATGGTAATTGCGAGATTTAACACGTCTCTGTGTCGTTGCAGGTACGGACAGCCCAAGTATGTTGCTCCGTGCTTGCCCAGGCAGTTGGCGCACTTTCGTTTGTTGTTGGGTGCTAGGAATTCCGTGTCCAGCTTGGCCAGCGGACACTCCTTGAAGGCGTGGTGCTCGGCGCAATACCGGCAGATTTCCGTCTTGCTACGGCATGCTGCTCTGCTGTGGCCGGCCCTCTGACATCTGGAACATTGGGTGATCTTTGGGATGAATCTCTCTGGTTGCTGCATTCTCTTGTTGATTGATACTGTGGTCTGCATTTTGCTGCCTTCCGACGTCACCACTGCCAAGGTTGTAGGTATCTTGGAGTAGGTGAGGAGCCACTCCGCCTTCAAGAATCGTATGTGAAGATTCTCTTCTCGTAGCTGCTTTAGGATTTCTTCGTCAGATAGCTCCACTTGGATATGCTTGACAACCCACTTGCTTGTCGGTGAGTCGGTGTTTCCGGCTCTGGTGTCTTTCCCCTCTCTCTCTGTTTCTCAGAAGGCTTGGCTCGTGTCTATGGTGGACTGTCGGCAGTCTCCATCATGGTGGCTTCAGTAGTGGCTGTAGTTTCAGTTTCTTTGTTACAGCTCGCAGGTAGGCTCTCCACGTTCGTCTTCTTGTCGGCTCCCACGCTGCACATCTTGGTTGTCACGTGTCTTTTGGTATTCTTGCGATGTGCCATTTTCCCTCGTATCAGGCTTCTTGACTGGTTAAGGCGACTTGTCTTGTTAACGCTCGCAGTGCGAATGACGCGACATCGAAAGCACACTCACTCTACAGATCCACCAGTTAATAGAGCTATGCTGACGAGAAGGACAAGTCCCACAGGATTTCAAAGATTCAAGCATCATAACACTGTACAAGAACAAGGGCGATCGGAGCGACTGTAACAACTATAGGGGTATCTCACTTCTATGTATTGTCGGGAAAGTATTTGCCAGAATTGTTCTGCGCAGACTTCAAGTCCTGGGAGATCAAATCTACCCCGAATCACAGTGTGGCTTTCGACAGAATTGGTCTACCATTGATATGATATTCTCATTGCGACAAATGCAGGAAGCATGCCATGAACAGAATCAGCCACTGTTTATTGCCTTTATTGACCTCACAAAGGCATTTGATTTGGTCAGTCGTGAGGGTCTGCTCAAGGAACTACAGAAGATCGGCTGCCCACCAACTCTTCTGTCACTGTGGATTCGTTCCACACAGGCATGAAGGGCGTAATAAAGTTTGACGGTGCAACTTCAGAAGAGTTTGAAATCAAGAGTGGAGTTAAGCAAGGTTGTGTACTAGCTCCCACCCTCTTTGGAATATACTTTTCACTTCTACTGAAATATGCCTTTCGTGATCAGGATTGTGATATATATTAGGGACGTTCATTTGAAACCCGTTCCAACGACTTTATTACAAAAGCATGAAAGAAACATTAACAGGTGTGGTAGAATTAAACAAAGCATTCATTTTGAATGAATTATGCACCATGGGTTGGTTAGAAGAAGTCGCTGTAGGCATTCAGGCAAGCATCCCATTGCTTAGGTAGGCGGCGAATGCCAACAATAGCCCTTTATGGTAAAAAAAAATGCGCTCAGCATAACCTTACCAGCGGAAACCTGTTACTTGAATTTTTTGGCTTTTTGTAATCCAGCATTCTTTCATTGCATGCTCTCTCTTTTGCTGCTCGGCTCTAAATGGTGACACCATGATTCATCTCCTGCCACTATGCGGAAGAGAAATGCATCACCCTCCACTCTGTAACCCCGCAAGTCGTTCAAACACCATCCCATGCGTTCCTCTTTTTGGTGGTCGGTTAACATCCGTGGTACCCACAGTGAACACACCTTCCGATATTGCAGTTTCTTATGAACGACCGTTTGAATTGTCCCAATTGACACATCAAATTCTTTCGCTAGCGAACGTATGTTGCCCCAACGGTTCATCTGTACTGCTGGATCAATTTTGGCGATGTTTTTTTTTATGTTGCAAAAATTTGCGCTTGACCCGGCCGTCGAAGATCTGTCGTGAACTGAAGTCCTTTCCGAAACATTCGTGCCCAGTCTATCACTGTTGTCTTCGACACACATTTGTTACCGTGCGCTGCACGCATTCTTCGATGAATGTCTACTGGTCGTCATCCTTCAAATGAAAGAAACTGAATCACCGCTCTTTGAGCTTCTTTGGGCGGATTTTGGATCAACCAGGCCATTTTCTCAACGGTCAGAAACAGAGCGTATGCATCATGGGACGATAAGCACTTGCTCTTTTATTTATTGGTCAGTATTTTTGACATGACTATGACATGATCACGTTCAACGTACGCAATTACGCGCGGTGCTGCACGAACGGATTTCAAATGAATACCCTTTATACATTCACTCACGCTCAGATTGTGGACTCTACAATACTCAGAGATTGAAGGCCAAGACCAAATTTAGGAGTGTACTGATCAGAGAGTTGCTTTTTGCAGATGATGCTGCAATTACGAAGCACTCTGATGAAGAATTACAACGTCTACTATCTACATTCTCCAATGCTTGTTCTGAATTTGCTTTAACAATTAGCAAAAAGAATACACAAATTATGTCACAAGGTGCACATGGGGTACCATCAATCTTTATTGACGACGCCGAACTGGAGATAGTAGACCATTTTACATATCTAGGATCAGAGGTAAATAGCAAATTATCCCTAGATCAGGAAATCAACATCCGGATTGGTAAGGCAGCAACAACAAAGAACAGCTAACAAAAAGAGTCTGGGAGGACAGGAAGCTTACTGCCAAAACAAAAGTCCTTTTCTATCAAGTCTGCGTCCTTAGTACTCTTCTTTATGGCAGTGAAGCCTGGTAAACTTACACCAAGAGAAACGTTTAAACAGCTTTCATATGCGGTATCTGCGATGAATACTTGGTGGCAAGAAAAAATCACAAATACTGAAGTATTGGAAAGATCAGGTTGTGTGACTGTTTAATCTATGCTCAATCTTCGTAGACTTAGAAAAATAGGACACGCTAGGAGGATGGATGATGGTAGAATACCAAAAGACATATTTTTGGTGAATTACAGATGGGTAAGAGATCTTACGGACGGCCTCTACTAGATACAATGATGTGTGTAAGCGGGACATGATTGATACGGGCATTGATAATGCACACTGGGAGCAAGTCGCCGCTGATCGTGTTGCATGGAGGGAAAATAGAAATTGAATAAAGGCAAGGGGGAAATTATTGCAAATAAGTCACACACCAAGCGTGCGAGACGTAAGATGGTGCATGATGGTGGAAATGACCAGGTGTTCACATGCATCCACTGTGGACAAAAATTTACAGCGCGAATTGGCCTTATCAGTTACCGCCATGGTTAAAAGTTATTATGCCTTTTTGAAGCACAAACTATCGTCTGTCAAGACGGCAAGGTGCCAATATAGTAGCGGGTTCGATTATGTACCCTTACTATTCGCGAACAGGTTATCACCAACAGCCTTGGGATTAAGATACAGAGGAGATTTAGCAAGAGGCAGATTCCGAGAGTTATGGATTAGTCTCGGAATAACAGACACAATTTTGTACGCAGCCCACAGAAGGGTGATGTCTAAATGGCTTTTCCTAATGTACGCATACATATATAACAGAGATAATGATGAGAAGAAGAAGAAGAAGAAGAAGAAGAAGAAGAAGAAGAAGAAGAAGAAGAAGAAGAAGAAGAAGAAGAAGAAGAAGAAGAAGAAGAAGAAGAAGAAGAAGAAGAAGAAGAAGGAGAAGAAGAAGGAGAAGAAGAAGAAGGAAGAAAAGGAGAAGGAAGAGGTTGATGTAGAGGAAAAGGACGAGAAGGAGAAGAAAGGAGAGAGAAAGGAAGAAGGAAGAATAGGATAAGAGGAATAAGAAGGTGCTATAGACAGTTATTTCCATGACACAACCAGCGGTAGTCGTGTGATGGCACTACCACATATACTACATCACTGTATTACAATGTACACATGACCTATCTTCTCCATGAATCTCCCAGCAAGTCTAGAATCACCATCAGCATTGTACCTAAAGCTTGGATTAGTTGTGCAGCACAGTAATAATTCTCTGCTATTGGTGTCTAACTTAATGTTTCTCAATGAAATCTCGGTGTCTCCAGTGATATTTCTCTTTATGACTGAACAATGAAAGTGAATCTTAACCTATCTCTTCACATCTTGTTAACGAATTTGTCTTTTGCTAATTTCTTTCATGGATATTCATATCCTAAGTTCTGACAAAACCTCTAGGGTCCTATCTTCTGTACGGCTCTGAGGAATTTTCTACGTTCGTTCATTTTTTTCAGGGTATTAATATTTATTTGTTTTGTTTTCTATTTTTTGCAACTTATTCTGTTCATGCTACGATAGCATCAAATCTAAAGACTCGATTGCTGCGTCTCATTATTTGTGTTGATGGTTTAAATGTCTGCTGCACACGTTACGAAGCTGAGTCATCTTATTGCATGAGAAGAACAAAACAATCATTCCTCAGCCGCGGTTTAAAGCTCGGCTCATGTGCTGGTATGTGGATATTTTACCTACTGTACAGACTATGCTCTGTTTCTTCTTCTTCTGCAGAGTTCCGAGCCATTGGAGTTCTTTGCTGCAGATACAATCCGTCTCCATTCGTCTCTCTGGTTGACCTTCTCTTGCCAGTCGTTGATTCCAAGTGCTTGTAGGTCTGTATATATTATCTCTCCACCATCTTCTTGGTCTTGTTTGCCTTTCGAAAATACATGGTTAATGTAGTTGAAATAAGGTAGGACGGGTTACCAAAGCTGTGAATATTACAGTTGTTGTTTGTTGTTGTTATTCTTCTTTTTCTTGTTTTTGATGTTGTTGTTTTTCTTCTTTTCGTCTTTCCTGACATACTATGATGATGCCCTTTTATGAAATCACGTGATCTCCATTCATCGCTTTGATAAGATAAAGCAAAAGCCAACATCTCTTACTACCATCGGACTTCTCAATTATCGTATTCCTCAATTCACGTAACTGACCTGTCGTCGGGGGATTGAAGAGTAGGGTTTTCACGCGGACGTGTGAGCGCTGTTGTTCATCAACAGCCTAACCGTTGTTGACATGACGTCCGTTCATTTGCTATCCTGACAGCTCTGGCGCCATTTCTATCGTGTGTGGCAAGAGATATTCTTTCTGGCTGAAATATAAAGACCACAAGTGACATATAGTGACATATAAAGACCACAAGCTCAAGTGAAATATACAGACCATAATATGCTCAACTGAAATATAAAGACAACATGCTGAAGTGAAATTTATAGACCACAAGCTCAAATGAAATATATAGACCACAAGCTCAAGTGAAATATACAGACCACAAGCTCAAGTGAAATATACAGGCCACAAGCTCAAGTGAAATATACAGGCCACAAGCTCAAGTGAAATATACAGATCACAAGCTCAAGTGAAATATACAGACCACAAGGTCAAGTGAAATATACAGACCACACGCTCAAGTGAAATATACAGACCACAAGCTCAAGTGAAATATAAAGGCTCTTGCTCAAGTGAAATTTAAAAAAAAAAAAATAGCACACGCTCAAGTGAAATAAAAATATCACACGCTTAAGTGAAATATAAAGGCCACAGACTCAAGTGGTGGCCAGGTTGTCTACAAGGTAGGAACTTGCTTGCTTGTGTTCGCTGGCTGTGAACTCCAGCGTGAAGTCGTGTATGTCGGATGAAGACATCCTGTTGTCCAACATCAGTGTAATGTCATACAGGACCTGAGGTTTGCGTGAGTATCCGTTGTCCCATGTCTGGCTTATTGGTGTGCAGACTGGTGGTTCCTCGCCGTGCAGGCAGACATTCTCCGACTTCGGAGGAATCGGCGATCCTACTGACTTTAGCCAGGACCCCGAAGGGACCTGCTGCCCAGGACGCTCGACGAGGACGCGTCAATAGGTCTTGGCCAGTATATAATCCGGCCCTGCTGCCTTGGAAACACCTCTGCGTCTCGGTAGGAACTTTTAAACATAGGGTCTTTCAGAGGATCGAACACAGTCCCGCGACGTTTGTGACGGATATTCTGACCTCTCGGTCACCCTCTTCTTATGAAGACTTTTGATTGTACAAGATAACTGTGTTCGAACTGACGTGTGAATATATAGAAATGTAAATTTATTTTTATCAAACTACAAAACATCACTTTCTTGACATCTGTATAGGTAGCTTGTCTTTGCTTTCCTTCAAAGCAGTGACTATACTGTTCGATGACCGTAGCCATTGTCTCCTAAAAGAGATCCTCTACCTGTCGTCGCGAAATAGGAGACCATAACCTACAACTATCTGTCGTCTACTCTTCAACTTCATCTACGACCTTGCACCAATGGTTTCACGTGACATTGATCAGGGGGTGGGTGACTAGACGAGACAGTGACAAGAGAGTAAACAGACGTTTTACATCCAGCATAAGGGCTAAAGAACTTGATACTGAATGTGGTCAGACATCTTCATTGTCTGCTTTTAATGGCTTTAATAAGATTCCTTTGGCCCTTATACGTTTTCTTTTCTTCAACAGATATTAAAGTATATAGGACTTAACATAAAGCAAATGTGACTTTCGTTTAGATCTACTTAGTAAAACCGTAATTATGCGGATTCCTTCTTACTGCACAGTCCCAAGCGGCGCGGCTGATGACAGATTAGCACAGGAAGGAAGGATAGGATCTATCGCTCCATGACATGTCAGTTTCACGGGACAAGCAGAACGTAATTCTCCTACATGCGTAGACGAAAAATCGAATTGCTCACGTCCGGTTTATGTCAAAAATGATCTATTAGATCCGCGCATAGGAATATACGATTTATTGTACATTGAATCTTACTGTAATATGTAAGTGAATTAAAGTGATGTGAAGTAAAGTAAAGTAGTTAGTTAGTTAGTGGCGGTTCTAACTTCACGGCAAAGTGTTGCCCCATATTGATCCGTTCCTCTGCCAGTGAATATCACACAAAATGCTGCTGACTGCTCCTTGTGAAAAGTGGAACAGACAGGAGTCTCCGCAAGCCAACAGCCAGCACAGGTATACTATGCATAATGCCGCTGCCAGATTGCCAACACAAAAGTCCGCTACGGAAAATATATTTCATCGTAGATGGAAGCGGCATTACTGCAAAAGCAAACCCAATAAGTTCAGCAGCTTTACTTTACTAATCCTCATACGATGTTACAATGTACTAAAGTTTCACAAGTGAAACATTACACTTTACTAAAGTAAAGTAAAGTAAAGTAAAGTAAAGTAAAGTAAAGTTAAAGTAAAGTAAAGTAAAGTAAAGAAACAGCTATTTTACGCGCCTCGAAACATACTGAGTATATTGCGCTATAGTCTGTCCAGAAATGAATGCCTTCATTCACGATCAATTATTTTGAAAACTGTCTGTTGCATCGTTATGAAATTATTCCTTCCATCTTATATTTACCCCAACCCACGGAATATGTCTTTGATAGGTCAAAAGGCAACTTAAATCATCGAAAGCGGCGACATTTCTGTGATGTTTTGGCGAAAATGTAGTGAATTCACGCTAAGAAACTTGTTTTACAGTAATGCACGTCAATTCGGGTGACGACACAAGTACAAGGCGTAGCCAGATTCGTATGGGAGTGGGTGCAATTAAAAAAAGTCGCTTGAAAGTCGACAGGGGCGACTGCATTGCGCCGGATTTGTTTTTTTTTAAAAATCCCAAATGGCTAGGTCTCATTCCGCATTGCGGTAAGCGTCGCACAAAGTACGAAATCCGTAGCTCCAATGACGACCCTTCGGAGTCTCCGAAAAAATGCACTCGTGAACTGAAGGACGCGGCCCGGAATCGAATCCACAACCTTTGGAGCCCGAGTCAGAAGGCTTGACCATCAATCATAACCAGCCACGTTAGTCCTATCAGCCACTTTACCCTATCAGTCCGTCGTCCTATCAGTCACGTCGTCCTATCAATCACGTTGTCCTATCGTATGTGTTCAGTATATTCTAATCTCAAATCAATTCATTCCCTTAGTGAATTTAAACACATAAGATACAAACTATATGCATACAATTTATTGCCAGGCATATTTCACTGTTAGCAATGAGGCGGTTCCAGGTAGTTTTATGCAGCTAATAGTAAAAGTTCGTGTTACATTTGAAATTACTATGGAAGCGGTGATAGCAGATATCCCACATTCGGTCAATACCTCTAACTTTGTGTTTTGAGAGTTTCAGCTAAAGTATTATTCGTTTATTCACTTCATGTGTGATGTGCACCTGCAGTATTCACCTGATGAGACGCGGCGAAATATGCCAATAAATCGTGCACCATATTAGTTGTGGATTCTGTGTTTAAAGTGTATTCTATTATTTTTCCTTCCTTATTTTCAACTAGACTTCTTATTTCAGGTATTTTATTTACTACCAAAAATAGTTAATGTTATTTGCTTCTGCTGTTCTTCTTATCTTTAATCTAATTTAAACTAGGGAAGACAGGAAAGATATACATCAACAAGGACAGAAAAGCAACAGAATAAGTAACCATGTGGTCTTGCCTTCACGACAGAAAAAAATAAATCAACAAGGAAGCAAGAAACTAGTAGAAGCTAGATAGCACAACCTATCTGAGTGCACGTGGAAGAGAATAGATGTCTAAATGGGTGTCCTAACTTGCACGATTAGGACATTCAAGGAAAGTCCTTTATTTTCACTCTCTGTTATTAGAATCTCCTAAAGTTTTTGTAGATCTTTTGCATTTTCCGCCATCAATATTAACGTTGTTTTTTTGTTTTTTTTTTGCGTTCGCGCGCTTTGAACTCAAGCGTAGTTCATACAGACTACTTCTAATAGTGCTGGATTGAATTTTGTAGTGTGAATTAGCTTCCCCTATTAACAGTTCCCCTCGCCATCAGGCAAACCCACTCCGACTTCAAAGGTACTTGTAATTTACGTCCCAAAGTCAAGGACGATAGGTCAACATTTTAGTCCAACTGTCCGGTGTAACCCTTACCTCGGAATCAGCACAACGGATGTTTAAGAACACGCGTTCTTATCCATTCGGCCATGCTGACCTACATACTTATGTTACATATCGAAAATGACAACGATCACTTTTTTTTTTTTTTTTTTTTTTTTTTTTTTTATAGCTTTAAAATTCCCGCTTTTACTTTCTGACGCACATTTTCTTTCTTTGCATTGTAAATGTTATTTTCTGTCGCAATCTTTTCCTTTATTTCTACTTCAAATTCTATTTTATGTTTCAGACTCGTTCTTTCTCTGTATTTCTAATTCAGCTTTCTATTTCAAACTCTTTCTGTCCGTGTAGTAGTAGCCTGACTATGGAAACCATGGCATTAAGTAAAGCAATAACATGGCTCGAGACACAGACATTCAGTAGAGCATGTTTCCTTAGTGACTCAATGAGCATGCTCAAGGAGATAGATATGGGGTGAGTCCGAAGAGAGTGGCTGCTGACTCTTGAGTGGTCTCGCTGGCAACGATTAGTTTCATTTTCGTGCCAGCGCATGCGTGTGTACGAGGAACTGAGCGGGCTGACTAGCTTGCACACTGTGGAGGGCGGACGAGCCATGCACCAGGCTGACATTCTGAATGCTCTTCGGGAAGTAAGACTTTTGCGAGAACCAAGTGATGACTGTGAATCTACATACATGGTCCGACTGCGAGAACGGCAAATTAAAAGAGGTGTCGATAAACAAGAACACTATGCGGGAAGCCAGAGAAGATTAATAAACCAACACAGAACTGGTGTCGTCAGTTGCTACACGCTGCGGGATTTACTGAGGAGGGGATCCGAACACGTATGGACTGGATGGTTCGATGTGCAATGAAGATGATCTGTCGACTAACTAACTAACTAACTAACTAACTAACTAAACTAACTAACTAACTAACTATTTCTGTCTTCGCATTTAAAATTGTGTTTTCTGTTGCAGACTCTTTCTTTCTTTGTATTTAAAATTGTGTTTTATTTTGCAGACTTTTTCGACTAGAACCGTCCACACAAATGCAGTTTAAGAACATCCGGCACTTGGTGACAGAAGAGAAACTGCGCATGAGCGAGGATTTAGAAAAGCATGCTGGGAAAATGATGGCGTCACTTGACGACATTATCAACAACATTGACGATGTGGATTACGCCCTGGACAAAATGCACAAGGTTGCACAACAACATCGCCAGTTTCAGAGATTTAGTGCCCAGCAGTTTTGGGTAATGTCAATGTTTGAGACATTCTTGCTGTTTGTCAGTCTATCGTTCTCTATGCATGTGTACATGTGTGTAGAGTATAGTTTTAATCACTGTGGTGTTTTTGAAAATATTGCCGTTTCAAGTTTTGTATTCACCCTCTGTGGAGTTCATGCAACATGAAAGGTAAATACAAAATTTGGAACGGCAATATTTTCAAAAACCCCACAGTCAATTAAAAATACACCCTGATATGTGCGTTCCTGCCTGTCAAATAATTATCTGACTGTCAGTGTTTGTTTGTTTCTTGTTTATATGGCTGTTTCTTGTTTCTTTGTTTGGCTATTTCTTTCTTTCTTTCTTTCTTTCTTTCTTTCTTTCTTTCTTTCTTTCTTTCTTTCTTTCTTTCTTTCTTTCTTTCTCTTTCTTTCTTTGTTTCTTTCTTTCTTTCTGTCTTTTCTTTCTTTCTTCTACCTGCCTGTCTGATTGTCTGTCTGTCTTTCTTTGCTCGCTTGCTTATTTTCTTTCTTAATTTATTTCTTCTCAATTTTACAATTTTCAATGGTTCTTGGTAAGTTTTTTTGCCGTCACTTATAATTCTCAGTTTAATTTCCTTATTCGCCGTTTAATTGTTTTATGTATGTATATATTCCAACTGCGTACTGCAGTCTTTCACAAATTAGCATACCATTAGAAGTTCACCAGTCTAAATAGTTAAACATCGACCAGTTCTGATTATAGCACGGGTTTATCTTGGATAACCACAAGTTGATTTGCAATAAAGTGTTAGAAACGGCAGGTTGACGTCACAGTTTTATGGTGTGAGCTGCTAACTACATTTCATTGTCTTGTTTTAGTCCGGCCTGTGTTGTTATGGTCGAGACAAGAACACTGAGCTGATCCACTACTCTGGTGATCGAGTGAAATGGCGAATCATGACCGCTTACACTTGTAGGCATGCACATGATAAATGAATGCGTTTGTTATTCTATTTTTAGCTCGCTTTGATCTTAAGCATAGTTCATCTACTACATCTAGGGCATTGGACTGATCTTTGCGTGTGATTTAGCTTTCCCTATTAACAGTGCCCCTCGTCATCAGGAGAACCAACCCCGACTTCTGAGGTACTTGTAATATACGTTCCCAAGTCAAGGATGAGAGGTCAACATTTTAGTCCAAATGTCCGGTGTAGGGATTGAGACCGCAACCTCGGCATCAGCACACCGGAAATTTAAGAATGAGCGATCTTATCTATTCGGTCTGCTGACTTTCTTTAGAATAATGTGTAATTTACACAATGTCTTTATTTAACATGTGACTGGTATTTATTGACTGTCGCAAACTCCACGGTAAATATGAGAGTAGATTTCCACTTGCTAGAAATTGGACAGCTGGCCTCTGTGGCAAAGATCTTACGGACGCGATTCGTAAGCCCGCCTACTCGCGTTCGAAACACAGCGGCGACCGATTTGGCAGCAGACCGCGTTGCGTTGAGTTTTAAACGAACTGGTATGGGAGCCGGTCGTTCAGAAAGCAATGGCAAACTAATGAACGTAAACTTGCCAAGATATCAACAACAGCAGTAAAATGCTGGTGTTGACAGCGATGTCCTGTAAAAAAGGATATGCACCCAAAAAAAAAAAAATTGGACTATGGTATTCTATAAAAACTGCGATTTTATGAAAATCACAAACAGAACTACACAAAAATGTAGCTTGAGAAATAGAATTCGCAATTAGTTAATTATTAAAGAGATATAAGCCACATGCCAGGCTGCCTGCCAGCGTCTGTGGCCTGGGGCAGAGGTCACCTTTCACAATCCCCTACATACCGAGTCGAAGGTTCGAAATCTGCCGCAGTCGATTTGCAAGCGGACTGCGTTGCGTTGATTTCGATGGTATGAGCGTCGATCGTTCAGAAAGCAATGACAAATTATTGAATATAAAAATAACTAGTAAATCACATCTCATCTCATCTCAGCATGTTCCTGTTGTGCCTTGCGGTGTCGAGATGAAGTATAAACAGCGGGAGAGTGCCCGCTTATAGGCTTCATGTATCGATATTCCCATGGACTCTGCTATTCCCTGCGTCCATCGCTTACGTGGTCGGCCTCTTCCTCTGCTTCCTTCTGGTCTGTACATCATTGCTTGTTGTGGTATACTGTTAATTGGTAACCTACTTGCACGGCCAAACCATTTGTCTTGCTGCCTTCTAATAAAATCTAGCGCTGCTATAACCCCCACTGTAGTCCTGATTTGTTCATTGCTGCTGCTTTGCTTGAGACGAATGGCCCCGTTCAACCTTCGAGAGTATCGACTTGATTGTATTTGGAGCCTTTATGGTGCGTCTAAGACTTCTTCTTTCGAAAATATAGATGCGTATATCTGCTTCCTTGAAAGGGTTTAGTTGCTGCAATTGTGTTCGTTTCATCCTTGTGGCTTTACATGTCTAGTCAGATTCGCTCACTTTTTAAGGCCTGGAGTAATTGTGGGCCCCACCCCGTCTTTTGGTGCTGTTTCCTTCAGGGAGCTTTACCAATTGTCGTCTCTCCTGGTGTTCCTCCTATTTCCCCGTCTTGGATTGCCTTCGAATCTTCTCGGTGTTCACCAATTCTATATTGGTGGTGAGCGATATCGTTCTTCATCTGTTGCTTCTTCTTCTGTCTGTGTTCTTGCATCTTCTGGTTCGGTCTTTGTCTTGAGCAGGTCTACTATCCGTTCTAGAGCTGTTTCTGTCTTGTCTCTCGCTTGATGTATTTTTGATAGGTTTTCTTCAGTCTCAGCCTTTATAGCAGCCATCCGAGCGACATCCTGCTCCATCTTCTGCTGGACTTGCTTCAGTTCATCCAGTGATTCTATTTGTGCTCTTTCTTCTTGTATCTGCTTGAGAGTTTCTTCTCTCTATTCTCTTTCGTCTTGGATTTTTATAGAGTTTCTTCTGTCTCCGTCTTGATTGCAGCCATTCGAACGACATCCTGCTCAATCTTCTGCTGAACTTTTTCAGTTCGTCCAGGATGCATTGGACAGCTGTTATCTGTGTTTCTTGTGTCTTATCTCTTTCTTCCTCCATGCTTTGGAACTTGATCGGAGATCCTTCATTTGATCTGCCAGTTGTGCTTTATCACATTTTTGTGAGTCGGTTGGTCGCCTCGTACTGCCTCCTAGCCTCTTTATAGGGCAGGTTAGTATTGATGACGATCTTGATAGCTTCCTTGCTGTCTTGGTGGCAGGGACAGCCGAGGTACCTGGCGCCGTGGTTGCCGAAGCAGTTGGCGCATTTTCTGTTAGTGTTATCCCTCCTGAAGTCCTTGTCTATCTTTGCCTGCTGGCACTGACTATATGGTTGAGGTCCAGAGCAGTATCTGCAAACCTCAACCTCTCTCTTGCAGGTGGCACGGGTGTGCCAAAACTTCTGGCACTTAGAGCACTGCAGCACTCTCGGTATGTAGTGCTCTGTAACTTGGTCTCTCTTGTCGCATCTGATGTATTGAGGGATAACTCGATCCTCTGATGTTACGATGACGACTGTGGAGAGTATGTTATTCTTGCCGATGATCCTCTCAGCAATCTTGCTCATCTCTTATATAGTAAATCACAAACAGCCAAACACTGTTCTGGTTATAACTGTGACGTCATATAAAAGCCACGTGACTAACTTTTAACCAGCTGCCGGAATCTTTCAACAAAGAAATTCCATGAACATTTGATGCATTTCCCACTTGAGAATTAATGAGTAAAACAATACCTGAGAGGGATATTGTGCCAGGTGAAATGTTGGCTGTTAAAACCCTAAAACTGACACCTGTCTTTTCCACTTTTCACATTGGGCAGTGGGGAGCATTTTGTGTGATATTCACTGGCACAGGAACGGAGCATAATGGGGACGACCCGTTTCTGTGAAGTTGGAATTGCGACTAACTAACTAACTAACCCTAAAACTGGCAAGTCATCATTGCAACGCAACAATGGTATTAACTACAGTTTCTGAAGAGCGTTATCCGGAGATGTTACTGCATTAATTTATTTACGTAGATCTAGTTTCCATCATTTGTACAGTTTCATGTGAAATCCTAGAACCGACAATGATTGATTTAGGAACCGACATCACAGCATTCGGGACATTATAATAATAGAACCGACATTATGATGTCTGGGACAGATATGACGTAGCGGTAGAAAATCTGGAGTGCTGATATCCTTATCTGCACACTTTACCTGGGAGCATATTGCAAGTGCGGATATGTGACGTGGACTTGATATTGGTGATGGAGAGGGTTCGTTGGTACCATCGTTAGGAGGTTGCGCTGATAATGCCATGGTCGGAATAGGGTTCGACGTCTGCGTTCGTCGTTCGCTAAGAGACGACACGATTGGCATCCAGGCCTACACAATATGATGGTCCTAACACTTCACCGAACCATAGCAGGCTCCTGTTTTGGGGCATGTATGTGTCTTGTATATGTTCATATAAAGCAGTGGCAAACTACTGAACGTAAACTTGCCAAGATATCACAAACAGCCAAAAATGCTGGGGTTGACTGCGATGTACTGTAATGGATATGCAGTTAATTTTTTTTTTTTTTTGAGTTAGAGAAGGTTGTCTTGGAAAATCTATAATCTTAATTAAAACATGTCAGCTCATCGTTAACATCAGATTCCGTCTTATCATTAGCGTCCTTTTAATTAGGTTAGTTAATCTGAAAGCTTGGGTCGAAGTTGTCTGAGCACTAACTCTGCTATCTCTATTCTCTTCGTCATCGTTAGCATAGTATGTCCGGTAACTTAGTGTTAAAGACGTATGGCCATGTCATGCTATTGTCATCAGCTCTCATCGCAGCTTAATGAGTGCTAAAACTGATTTTCAATTATCATGTCAGTCTACTGTCCCTTGTTCTCATCAAGAATTAGTGAATGCCAAGTCTTATTTTGAATACATATATTCATGTCACTCAACTGTCCCCTGTTCTCATAAAAACCAAGGTAGTGAGTGCGAAGACTGGTGCTCTCTCCCTCTCTCTCCCCCTCTCTTTTTCCTCTTTCTCTCCCCATCTCTCTCCCTCTCTCTACCTCTTTTTCTCCCTCTCTTTCCCTCTTTTTCCCTCTCCCCCTCTCTCTCTCTCTCCCTTCTCTCTTCCTCTCTTTCTTCCTCTCTCTCCCTTCTCTCTCCCTCCCTTTCTATGCCCCCTCTCACATCTTTCCTCTCCCTATCTCTCTCCCTTTTCCCCCTCTCTCCCTGTTTCTCTCCCTCTCTCTCCTTCTCTCTCTTCTCCCTCTCCCTCTCTTCCCTCTCTCTCCCTTTCTTTCTCCTTCCCTCTCTCTTCCTCTCTCTCTCTCTCTCCCTCCCTTTGTTCATGAGCCAGTTTTCTTCACTGTTCAGATCTTTGAGAAAACCATAACTTTACTTAATTTTGTTCCACGACATTGTAAGACTTGTTGCGTGACATGTAAATCTCTTTGAGACATAACTGCCACCCTGAGGTTTCTGAGAGCCGACTGGAGCTCTTATGGGGATATGTGAAATACAATTGATTATCAACAAACCAAATAACAGTGGTGAGCGGAAGCCACCATGCTGACTGAATGAGTAAGATCGCTCGTTCTCAAACATCCGGTGTGCTGATGCCGTGGTAGTAGGTGTATCCCCTACACATGTCAGTTGGACTAAATTGTTGACTTCTCGTCCTTGACTTGGGAACATAAATTACAAGTACCTGAGAAGCAGGAGTGGGTTCACCTGATTGCGAGGGACACTGGTAATAAGAAAAGCTAACCCACACGCAAAAACCAGTCCAGTGCTCTAGAAGCAGTACCACGTATATGGACTACGCTTGAATTCAAAGCGAGCGGAAGTAAAATAATAAATAAATAAACAAAATGTGGTAAGGCTGTGCGCTATTCACTGTGTCATCGCTGCCGATGTTGGTGTAAAATGAAAGACTATTCGTTCTTCACATCTCGTCAAACTCTGGTTGCTGAGGTCATCAGTGCCTTACCTCACTACAATCCACCATAAAAGTACCGTGCATAGTCTATTAAATATACAGGAAGCCAAGCTACTTGGCCCATAAAAGGAAAGACGTACTATTTTGTTTCTAAAAATTAACGAAAATGTCACGACCTGTTCAAATAAAGCTCACAAGATTGTCTCCCATGTAACGCCTTTATGGCCGCTGCAAAATTTATTTTCTGTTTTTGAATTTTGCATTTTATTTTACATCAAACCATAATTATCTAATTGCTGATCAAAACCAAATTCCCTGGGGTGGTGCCGTCCTTCTGCGTACAACTGCATTCCAAATGTATAAGATTATCTTTTCATCGTATTTGGTATTTTCTGGTCACCATATTTTGGATATAATATTATTTTTTTTCCCATCGCATTTTGAAGATAATATTGTTTATCGCATATTTAGATATAATATGAATTGTTCATCGCATTTTTGAGAGAACATTATTGTTTGCATTGTATTTTAGAAAGAACACTTTGTTCCTCGTATTTTGGTGAGAGTTTAATCTGCTCAGCTCATTCTAGAGAGAATATTATCTGTTCAGTGCATGTTAGGAAGGATATATTTAATTATCTGTTAAGCATATTTTAGGAAGGATATATTATCTGCTCAGCACATTTAAGGAAGAATATATTATCTGCTCTGCAGATTTTGAGGAGGATATTATCTGTCAGGGGACTTTTGGGGAGAATATTATCTGGAGAATTAAATAAGAATGAAGTGTTAGCTACATTTTGCCGATGGTCATAGTGCAATCTGCAACGATGAAAAGTATTTTCCAAACCATATCAGCTGACCTTCAGCATGGGACAAACATAACATGAAAGCAACAGGCACGGGATTAAATCAATAAACATCAACGCACAAGTGCAAACTAAGTAATACAAAGCGGACGTGTTAGCGAATTCCATAGGGAATTGCGCTGATAATTTCATGAACACGATCGGGCTCGATGTTTGGACACGTCGCCTGCTAAGTGAGGAAGAGATTTGCCACATTATCCCCCCGTGCATTCAGTAAATTTTTAGAGCATGTTATGCGAAGAAATAAACTTGAGAACTTGGTTACAGCTGGCAAGATTGAGGGGAAAAGAACAAGGGGAAGGCGGAGATGTAAATATGTGGATGACTTGACCACATGGTATGGTTGGGACAAGAGCACAGAGCTTATCCACGACTCTAGTGATCGTGTAAGATGACGAAACATGACCACCCATGCTTACCAGCAT
Source organism: Cepaea hortensis (assembly GCA_963921405.1). NCBI lineage: Eukaryota > Metazoa > Mollusca > Gastropoda > Stylommatophora > Helicidae > Cepaea > Cepaea hortensis. Next base: position 24,373,213 of record OY992881.1, on the reverse strand, counting down.
AGCACATGATGATGATGATTCAGGTATACAAAATATGCCCGCCGAATTACGTCACAGACTCATGGCAGGCAACTGCTTCGGTACACATTTGTTTTTAACGAAGACACAAAAAATATGATTGGTAGAGACAATGCGTTTCGCGTGTTGTTTAACACACAAAGTGTGTCAGGTCTTAGTCAGATATGACTGAGCTACCGTATAACAGTAGACGATACTACCTGCTTTCTGTTAGCGCCGAACGTTGGGCGGCGCTTACCAAACCCGACACCCCACATTGTGCCAACGGCTTCGGGCGGAAGAGCGCAATTGGGAGGGTACAAGCCTTACCCTGGTGCGAGTTAATGCAAGCTAAAGACAAAATGGCATGGCAGGGCAGACCAGGCCCTAAGCCTTGGTTGGCGGCTGGTCTAGGATCGAAGCTCCGACAGGCGGGCAGTTAGAGCATTGCTTTGCTGATCCGGCAGCTTCTGCAGCTTGTCTTGTTCCAGATGTATTGGTGTTACCTTTCCTCTGGAGTGAACTAGGCAGGCCGAGAAAGGGATCATGCTGCATGGGCAACACATGATCTCTATATTTTAGCCCAGGCTTTGTGCTATGGAGAGGCAATAACTCCACCCCAGGTCTTAACTGGTCTCGGAATCAAAGCGAGAGGCAACTGTTACGGGTTATAAGTTCCTGTAAATTGGCGTAGACAGGGGTGCCACGCGTTGCCTCTGACGGTGGGAGACACCTACATGTGTCACTGATCAGCAACCGCCCGCCTCAAGCTGGGCAGCCCCCGGCCAATTGGGTGCTGATCCGCCACAGACTGCCTGCTTCAATGGGTGCTTGGGGCTAGGACAAAATCTGAATCGCAGGCTGTGAAACCAATGCACCAGGTACAAATAAAAAGAAAAATAGAAACCTCAAGCTACGGCTTGCACCTGGAACGTGAGAACCATGTGTCCAGGATTTTCCACTGACTTGACCAATATTGACGATGTGAGAAAAACGGCTGTGATTGATGCCGAACTCAATCGTCTTAACATTGATACTGCTGGCCTGCAGGAGACTCGCCTCGCTGAGGAAGGGTCACTCAGGGAAAACAATTACACTTTTTTTTTGGAAGGGTAGAAGGCAGGCAGAAAAAAGACAACACGGTGTGGTTTTTGCAGTGAAGAATTCACTACTGGGAATGATTGAAATTCCAGCAGGAGGAAATGAAAGACTATTATCCCTGCGCTTGGCAACTTCGTGTGGTTTTGCCACCATTATTACTGCATATGCACCGACACTCGATTCCTCTGATGATGTGAAGGATTCGTCTACGAGGAGTTAGACTCCGTGATCAAGGCAGTTCCAAAATCTGACTACATTTATATGCTCGGTGATTTCAAAGCTCGTATGGGCAAGGACTCGAGTTCATGGCCAGTGTGCCTTGGAAAATACAACATCGGTCGCATGAATGAAAATGGGCAAAGGCTGCTGGAGCATTGCACCAGTAATGACCTATGTATTACAAACTCCTTTTTTAAAACAAAAGAGCTGCATAAGGTCACATGGAAGCATCCAAGATCCGGCCATTGACACCAGCTGGACTTCATCATCACACGGAGACAACATCTGAACCATATATCATTGACTCGAAGTTACCACAGTGTTGACTGTGATACGGATCATTCTTTGGCTTTTGCAAGGGTTAGACTGAGACTAAAGAGAATCTACACAGCTAAACACAAATCTAGCCCCAGGATTAATATTATTAACACTCACGATCCTGAAAAGTGCTTTCAGTTTCAACAGTAACTTGAAGACGCTTTCACTGATACACCAGAAAATTGAACGGTAAATGAAAAGTGGGGTCAACTTAAGAAAACTATAAAACTGCCGTAGGTGTTTACGGCACTGTGGATCATAAGAGGCAGGACTGGTTTGCGGCAAACAGCGAGACTCTGCAACCCTTGATTGATAAGAAGAAGATAGCTCTCTTAAGAAACAAGGAAAGACCAATGCGTAACACTCTGAGTGAGCTAAGGCAAGCTAGGAAGGATGTGCAAAAGGCTGCCAGGCAGTGTGCAAATGATTACTGGATCAAGTTATGTGAGTCCATTCAAATCTCAAGTGATAAGGGAAACATAAGAAGCATGTATGAAGGAATAAAGAAAGCCTGTGGTCCAGCGATCAAAACAAGTGCACCATTGAAAACCTTGACTGGAGAAATCATCACTGATAAGAAACAGCAGATGGACAGATGGGTAGAGCACTATTTTGAGCTTTACTCAAGTGAGACCAAACTAGCGGATGATGCCCTCAACGCCATAGAGGCTCTACCAGCTCTTGACCACCTGGACACACTTCCCACCATAACAGATGTTAAGTGTGCTATAAATGAACTTGCATCTGACAAGGCTCCAGGTAAGGATGGGATTCCAATAGAGGTTATCAGGAGTGGGCAAGACACACTCACTCTACAGATCCACCAGCTAATAGAGCTATGCTGGCGAGAAGGACAAGTCCCACAGGATTTCAAAGATTCAAGCATCATAACACTGTACAAGAACAAGGGCGATCGGAACGACTGCAACAACTATAGGGGTATCTCTCTTCTGTGCATTGTTGGAAAAGTATTTGCCAGAATTGTTCTACCATTGATATGATATTCTCATTGCGACAAATGCAAGAAAAATGCCGTGAACAGAATCAGCCACTGTTTATTGCCTTCATCGACCTCACAAAGGCATTTGATTTGGTCAGACGTGAGGGTCTGTTCAAGGCACTAAAGAAGATTGGCTGCCCACCAACTCTTCTGTCCATTGTAGAATCGTTCCACACAGGCATGAAGGGTATAATCAAATTTGATGGTGCAACTTCTGAAGAGTTTGAAATCAAGAGTGGAGTTAAGCAAGGTTGTGTACTAGCTCCCACCCTCGTTGGAATATACTTTTCACTTATACTGAAATATGCCTTTCGTGATCAGGATGGTGGTATATACATTAACTCACGCTCAGATGGCGGCCTGAGCACAATGCTCAGAGATTGAAGGCCAAGACCAAAATTAGGAGGGTACTGATCAGAGAGTTTCTTTTTGCAGATGATGCTGCAGTTACGACCCACTTTGAGGAAGAATTGCAATGTCTACTATCTGCATTCTCCAATGCTTGTTCTGAATTTGGTTTAACTATTAGCAAAAAGAAGACACAGATTATGTCACAAGGTGCACATGGGGTACCATCAATCTTTATTGACGACGCCGAACTAGAGATGGTAGACCATTTTACATATCTAGGATCAGTGGTAAATAGCAAATTATCCCTAGATCAGGAAATCAACATCCGGATTGGTAAGGCAGCAACAACAATGAACAGGTTAAGAAAAAGAGTCCGGGAGAACAGAAGCTTACTGCCAAAACAAAAGTCCTTGTCTGTCACGCCTGTGTCCTTAGTACTCTTCTTTATAGCAGTGAAACCTGGACAACTTACTCACACCAAGAGAAACGTTTAAACAGCTTTCATATGCGGTGTCTGCGAAGAATTCTTGGTATTAAGTGGCAAGACAAAATCACAAATACTGAAGTATTGGAAAGATCAGGTTGTGTGACGGGTTATTCCATGCTCAGTCTTCGTAGACTTAGATGGATAGGACATCTTAGGAGGATGGATGATGGTAGATTACCATAGGACATCTTTTTTGGTGAATTACAGATGGGTAAGAGATCTCAGGGTCGGCCTCTACTACGATACAAAGATGTGTGTAAGCGGTACATGATTGATACAGGCATTGATAATGCGCATTGTGAGCAAGTCGCAGCTGAACGTGTTGCATGGAGGGCAAACATCAGAAATGGATTAAGACAAAGAAGAAAATTATTGCAGATAAGTCACACACCGAGCGTTTGAGACGTAAGATGGTGCATGATGGTGGAAATGACCACGTGTTCACATGCACCCACTGTGAACGGACATTTACAGCGCAAATTGGCCTTATCAGTCACATTCGCTACCGCCATAGGTAAAAGTTATTATGCCTTTTTACAGCACAAACTATTGTCTGTCAAGACGGCAAGGTACCAATGGTGGTAACACACAAAATGGTCGCTTGATAAAGGTCGCAGAAGCAACCGCCATTAATCTTCAGAAGCCAGTTTTGTGCAAACAGAAAGACATGATAGTCAGTTCAAAATTACCGTGGTAGGCAATTGAAATTACTGTTGAATATGTGTATATTTAAGCTAGAATGATTTATCTAATCACTGTATGTTGTGTGATTTCTGTAGTATGTACCTGACGAGATGCGGCGAAATATGCCAGGCAATAAATCGTGCAATATATTGTTTGTGTATTCGCTATTCAAATCCACTAAGGGAAAACATTGTTTTGAATTTATTTTTAAGTAAAATCATCATCATCAAGTTCCCTGCCGGCTGGCGTAGGCGTTCATGGCTCTCGACAGATCTCGGTCTTTGGTGTTCTGGATCAACTCTGCTGATGATATTCCTCCATGCTACCGTCTCATCATTTATGCATCATTATACCGTAGCATCATTTCTCTTGGTATGCCTCTGCCTCTCTTCCACTCGATCTTTCCAGTTGTCACGATGTTCTCCAACGCCTCTCTTTTCATCACATGACCAAAGAAAGCTGTTTGTCTCTTTCTTATTGTTGTATATAGTGTTCTGTTCTAGTTTCCATCAGTAGCTGGATGACGGTCTGGTGTCACCTGTGGCTCAAGACTGTCCTACCGGACGAGGATGTCCTAAGACAGCATTATCGTCGTTCACTATTTCTAAAATGTGTGGCGCCATGAAATCTTGGGAAGATAATGTTGTGGTTTCCCCTTGCCTTCCACATTCACATGGTGGTCTTTTAACTCTGCATTTGACAGCCATTTCCGACTGTCAGGACAAGTGAGTGCCCTGCTCTGCTCAGCTGCAGAGTTGTCCACTTATTCCGGTAGGATACTCGGTCCCCAGAGCTGCGTTAGCCACACCATGGTGTGTTTCCATCCTCTACCACGTGGAGGTGCAGTTGGGACTTTCCTTTCCTAAAGTTATGGTCTATGACCAAAACTCTCCAGTACTTTTAGAGGTCTTAAAAGTAACTTAAGTAAAGGCTTAAAGAAACTTAAGTAGGACTTAAGTAAAAATAGAGGTAGTTAAGTCGCTAGACGCTTACTGCTCACCCAGTGGTCATGGATTCGAATCCAGAACAGGGCGAATGTTTTTTGTTTTTTTTTACTTCGTCTCCCAGGTCGACCGAGCCAAAAATTGGAACCAGGAACTGTTTTGGGACGTAAGGTGGACGGAAGAGCAAAACTCCATACACATCCCATGTATTAGTACTGTGTGGGAAACGACCAGAAATCCACCGAATAGTCATATTGTGGGGCTAACTGTTCCTCCGCGTGGGGAAGAAATCCATCAACTCCCCCACACTGCCATGTCACGATAGAAATCTTGCACGTATCACTAGATGGCGTCTGATTGAGGGGCGAAAGTCTATGCACCGCTGGTTCGATAACAACAACAACAACAACAACAACAACAACAACAACAACAACAACAACATTCTTATATGCCCCATGGAGGGTGGTTTAAATCGGCACTCTCTGATAACCTTAAAGGATACAGGGGGTCTGAAATTTTCGATCAGAAGCCAGATTGTTGTCTGAACTGCTTGTAGTTGTGTATTATATAGCCCGACTGTATTGTTGAAAAGATAATGGAACTTTTCCTTCAGCCCTGTTTCTTCTTCGCTTCTCTTCGAGAGAAGTTCGTCACACGTTGCTATGTATCCCAGAGTGCAATATGTAAAGCTTCGATTTCACCCAAGACAACAGATTCTGCACACCTTGGGCAAGTTGTCTTAATAAACGGCTTTGCCAGGGCGGTGTCGACTACACTTTGCAATTTCCAGCTACGGTGGACATTTTAGGGTGCACAACTAACTAACTATTATGTGATTTCATTAAAAACATGGTTCTTGTAAAAATGTCTAGGCTTATGTTGGGATTCGAATGATGGACCTTTTCAGTCTGATGCAGAGACATTGGCCTCTCTGTCACGTCCCCCTGGCTCTGTGGAGGGTAGGCATCGAAGATGAATGGACCGCATTTTCAACAAAAGTTAAAGTTAGTTGCATATTCTTTACAGGACGTTGCAGTCAACTCCAGCATTTTTTGGCTTTTGTGAGTTGATTTGAGTTGAGTCAAGAACCGACATCACTGCACTCAGGACATTCCCATATGTGCTCCGATCCCTCGTTCAACAGCCAGCGAAGAGTCATACTACTAATCTTTCCCACCGCTATCTGATTAAAAGTTCTCCTGGTAATAGCCAGGGCACTTAAAAGAGTTCGTATTTGGCTTTTGTAATTCCTGGGCAAGTATACGTTCAGTAGTTTGCCATTGCTATCTGAACGACCGGCACTCATGCCATTGTATGCAAACTAACGCAAGGCGGTCTGCTTTCAAATCTCCCGCAGCTGTGTTTCTAAAGCGGAATGCGGGATTATGAATCTCATCCACAACCCGTTCGCGATAGAATCAACAAACAAAGATAGACATGCAGCCATGGCAGATTCTGTTTCAGGGGTATTATCTGATAAAACTCTCTATTTCAACCTTTGTCGTTTTAAGCGAAATTTGCGAGGATAGACCCTCCCTGCAGCTCTTGCATTATGGAGTATTATCTCCGCAGGGTTCAAACACGAGTCATAGGTCTGACAAACAAGCACGCTGGCCACTACACCAACAAGGTTTCCGTAGTAGTCAAAGCTTTATGGTTTCATTTGCTTTGTGAAGAATCACTTTGGTTGCACATGGTTACACTAGAAGGTGTCAATCTCCTATCCTAGATCACACAAAGGAAATCTTAGCAGAGTGCACGGACTCCGTAGTGCAAGCTAGTATCCAAATGGTGTATACCAGATTCATGCATTTTATATTCTTGTATCATCATCAAGTGCCGAGCCGACTGGCGTAGGCGCTCATGACTCTCCACAGATCTCGGTCTTTGGTTTTCTGGATCAACTCTGCCATTGATATTCCTCCATGCCACCATCGCAGTCCATCCAGCATCATTTCTCGTGGTCTGCCTCTGCCTCTCTTCCCCTCGATCTTTCCAGTTGTCACGATGTTCTCCAGCTAGTCTCTTCTCATCACATGAGACCAAAAAGAGCTGTTTGTCTCTTTCTTATTGTAGTATATAGTGTTCTAGTTTCATTAGCCTCTTTAAGGCAATCGTTATTAATTACTTTGGCAGTCCAAGGAATTCGCAACATTCATCTAAGGAACGACATTTCTACTGCTTCCAATCTCTTCCTAATTTGTTCATTTATATTCCAAGATTCACAGCCATACAGCAAAACAGGTTCTATATAGCTCTTCAGCACTCTTTTTCTTACATTCACTGACAGCGACTTATTGCATAAGATATTCTTCATTTTCTGAAATGCAGCCTTTTCTTGCACTATTCTGCTCTTGATCTCTGTTGTGCATCTTCCATCTGATTTTATAAATGTCCATAGATATTTAAAACTATCCACTTGGTGAAGGCTTTTCCTTTCTATCTCTATTTCACATTTGGGTGTCACCTGTTTCTTTGATATCACCAATGTTACTGTTTTCTTGATATTCAAGGAGAGTCCTTTCTTTGCACTCTCTGTTACTACAATATCCAACAATTGTTATAGATCTGTTGCATTATCCACTATCAGTACTGTGTCATCTGCATAGCGTATATTATTTATATTATAACCTCCAAATATTATTCCTGGGTTTCTTTGATCTTTCTCATTATTACTTCGCTATAGAGGGAGAAGAGATCCGGTGACAAAACACACCCCTGTCTTACTCCCAACTTTATGTGTTCATATTCTTGTATAGGTATGTAAAATAGTATAGGGCATGTCGTAACGTCTTTGGGGCTTACTGGGTATGCAGTTATAGCCTAATAATGGGTCTAGTCTAATATTTTGTCCTAGTCTAATATTTGGCCTAATATGTGCTTATACTTTCATATTTGATCCTAAGCCATTTTCTGAGTGCAAAAAAAAAACTGATTTAAATTCCATTAAAGACACAAAAACCATGCACAGACAAATCAGTGAGCTCACGTGAAGAAAATTAAGAATAAATACAGGGTGTTTGAAATCAAAAACAAGAAAGATATTATTGGGGGAAGTTGCTATAATGAAGAGGTGGAATTCATATATAAGAGAATTATATGATGGAGAAAGGGAAGAATTAACAGAAGAAAGTAACTTAGAAGGTCCACCTATTCTAAAAGAAGAAGTCTCTGACTCTGTAAAACGTATGAAGAAAGGAAAAGCAGCTGGGTAAGATGAAATCATAATAGAAGAATTAGAAGTATTGACAGAATTTGGAGTAGATATATTAACCAAAATGTTCAATTATATTTACAGCAGTGGATATTTACCCAGTGATGTGCTGAAATATGTATTTATAACTATACCAAAAAAACCAGGAGCAATTGAATGTGAAGATTTTCGTACAATAAGCCTCATAAACCATATAACTAAGCTTCTGCTCTATAATAAATAATAAATTGTGTTGCGTATCCCTTACGGGACGTTGCAGTCAACACCAGCATTTTCAGCTGCTGTTGATGTACTAGGCAAGTGTTACGTTCAGTAGTTTGCCATTGCTTTCTGAACGACCGGCCCCTATACCTTTTTCGAAAAAACCAGCATCGCCGTGTTTCGAACCCGGGTATACGGGCTCACAAACCACGTTCGCAAACCCTTAGCTACAGAGACCGGTTATAGCGAAGTAATAATGAGAGAGATCAAGGAGACGCCAGGAATACTACTTGGAGGTTATAATATAAATAATATACGCTATGTAGATGACACAGTATTGGTGGTAGATAAATCAACAGACCTACAACAATTTCTGGACATTGTAGTAATAGAGAGTGCAAGGAAAGGACTCTCCTTGAATATTGAGAAAACAGTAACAATGGTGATATCAATCAATCATATCAAAGAAAATGGTGACGCCAAAATGTGAAATAGAAATTGAAGGTAAAATTCTTAACCAAGTAGATAACTTGAAATACCTAGGGGCATTTATAACATCAGATGGAAGATGTACAACAGAGATTAAGAGCAGAATAGGGCAAGCAAAGGCCGCATTTCAGAAAATGAAGATTATCTCATGCCATATGTCACTATCAATGAATGTAAGAAAGAGAGTGCTGAAATGCTATGTAGAACCAGTTTTGCTGTATGGCAGTGAATCTTGGAACGTAAATGAACAAAGTAAGAAGAAATTAGAAGCAACAGAGATGTGATTCCTGAGACGAATGTTGCGAATCCCTTGGACTGCCAGAGTAACTAACGACAACTGCCTAAGACAGGCAAATGAAACTAGAATATTATATACAATAGTAAGAAAGAGACAAACAGCTTTTTTCTGTCATGTTATGAGAAGAGAGGAATTAGAGAACATTGTGACAACTGGAAAGATCGAGGGGAAGAGAAGCAGAGGCAGACCAAGAGAAATAATGCTGGATGGATTGAGATGGTGGCATGGAGGAATATTATCAGCAGAGTTGATCTAGAATACCAAAGACCCAGATCAGTGGAGAGCCATGAACGCCTACGCCAGTCGGCAGGGACCTTGATGATGATGATGATGATGATGAAGCCTAATACGTGGTCCTAGCCTAATATGTAGTCATAGCCTAACGTGTGGTCCTAGCCTAACGTGTGGTCCTAGTCTAATATGTGGTCCTAGTCTAATATGTGGTCCTAGTCCAATATGTGGTCCTAGCCTAATATGTGGTCCTAGTCTAATATGTGGTCCTAGTCCAATATGTGGTCCTAGCCTAATATGTGGTCCTAGTCTAATATGTGGTCCTAGTCTAATATGTGGTCCTAGTCCAATATGTGGTCCTAGTCCAATATGTGGTCCTAGTCTAATATGTGGTCCTAGCCTAATATGTGGTCCTAGTCTAATATGTGGTCCTAGTCTAATATGTGGTCCTAGTCCAATATGTGGTCCTAGTCTAATATGTGGTCCTAGCCTAACGTGTGGTCCTAGTCTAATATGTGGTCCTAGCCTAACGTGTGGTCCTAGCCTAACGTGTGGTCCTAGTCTAATATGTGGTCCTAGTCTAACGTGTGGTCCTAGTCTAACGTGTGGTCCTAGTCCAATATGTGGTCCTAGCCTAACGTGTGGTCCTAGCCTAATGTGTGGTCCTAGTCCAAAATGTGGTCCTAGTCCAATATGTGGTCCTAGTCCAATATGTGGTTCTAGTCCAATATGTGGTCCTAGTCCAATATGTGGTCCTAGTCCAATATGTGGTCCTAGCCTAACGTGTGGTCCTAGCCTAACGTGTGGTCCTAGTCCAATATGTGGTCCTAGTCCAATATGTGGTCCTAGTCCAATATGTGGTCCTAGTCCAATATGTGGTCCTAGTCCAATATGTGGTCCTAGTCCAATATGTGGTCCTAGTCTAATATGTGGTCCTAGTCTAATATATGGTCCTAGTCCAATATGTGGTCCTAGTCTAATATGTGGTCCTAGTCTAATATGTGGTCCTAGTCCAATATGTGGTCCTAGTCTAATATGTGGTCCTAGTCTAATATGTGGTCCTAGTCTAATATATGGTCCTAGTCTAATATGTGGTCCTAGTCCAATATGTGGTCCTAGTCCAATATGTGGTCCTAGCCTAATATGTGGTCCTAGTCTAATATGTGGTCCTAGCCTAACGTGTGGTCCTAGTCTAATATGTGGTCCTAGCCTAACGTGTGGTCCTAGCCTAATGTGTGGTCCTAGTCCAAAATGTGGTCCTAGTCCAATATGTGGTCCTAGTCTAATATGTGGTCCTAGTCCAATATGTGGTCCTAGTCTAATATGTGGTCCTAGTCCAATATGTGGTCCTAGCCTAACGTGTGGTCCTAGTCTAATATGTGGTCCTAGTCCAATATGTAGTCCTAGTCTAACGTGTGGTCCTAGTCCAATATGTGGTCCTAGCCTAACGTGTGGTCCTAGCCTAATGTGTGGTCCTAGTCCAAAATGTGGTCCTAGTCCAATATGTGGTCCTAGTCCAATATGTGGTTCTAGTCCAATATGTGATCCTAGTCCAATATGTGGTCCTAGTCCAATATGTGGTCCTAGCCTAACGTGTGGTCCTAGTCTAATATGTGGTCCTAGCCTAACGTGTGGTCCTAGTCTAATATGTGGTCCTAGTCTAATATGTGGTCCTAGTCCAATATGTGGTCCTAGTCCAATATGTGGTCCTAGTCTAATATGTGGTCCTAGTCTAATATGTGGTCCTAGTCTAATATGTGGTCCTAGTCCAATATGTGGTCCTAGCCTAATATGTGGTCCTAGTCTAATATGTGGTCCTAGCCTAACGTGTGGTCCTAGTCTAATATGTGGTCCTAGCCTAACGTGTGGTCCTAGCCTAACGTGTGGTCCTAGTCTAATATGTGGTCCTAGTCTAACGTGTGGTCCTAGTCTAACGTGTGGTCCTAGTCCAATATGTGGTCCTAGCCTAACGTGTGGTCCTAGCCTAATGTGTGGTCCTAGTCCAAAATGTGGTCCTAGTCCAATATGTGGTCCTAGTCCAATATGTGGTTCTAGTCCAATATGTGGTCCTAGTCCAATATGTGGTCCTAGTCCAATATGTGGTCCTAGCCTAACGTGTGGTCCTAGCCTAACGTGTGGTCCTAGTCCAATATGTGGTCCTAGTCCAATATGTGGTCCTAGTCCAATATGTGGTCCTAGTCCAATATGTGGTCCTAGTCCAATATGTGGTCCTAGTCCAATATGTGGTCCTAGTCTAATATGTGGTCCTAGTCTAATATATGGTCCTAGTCCAATATGTGGTCCTAGTCTAATATGTGGTCCTAGTCTAATATGTGGTCCTAGTCCAATATGTGGTCCTAGTCTAATATGTGGTCCTAGTCTAATATGTGGTCCTAGTCTAATATGTGGTCCTAGTCTAATATGTGGTCCTAGTCCAATATGTGGTCCTAGTCCAATATGTGGTCCTAGCCTAATATGTGGTCCTAGTCTAATATGTGGTCCTAGCCTAACGTGTGGTCCTAGTCTAATATGTGGTCCTAGCCTAACGTGTGGTCCTAGCCTAATGTGTGGTCCTAGTCCAAAATGTGGTCCTAGTCCAATATGTGGTCCTAGTCTAATATGTGGTCCTAGTCCAATATGTGGTCCTAGTCTAATATGTGGTCCTAGTCCAATATGTGGTCCTAGCCTAACGTGTGGTCCTAGTCTAATATGTGGTCCTAGTCCAATATGTAGTCCTAGTCTAACGTGTGGTCCTAGTCCAATATGTGGTCCTAGCCTAACGTGTGGTCCTAGCCTAATGTGTGGTCCTAGTCCAAAATGTGGTCCTAGTCCAATATGTGGTCCTAGTCCAATATGTGGTTCTAGTCCAATATGTGATCCTAGTCCAATATGTGGTCCTAGTCCAATATGTGGTCCTAGCCTAACGTGTGGTCCTAGCCTAACGTGTGGTCCTAGTCCAATATGTGGTCCTAGTCCAATATGTGGTCCTAGTCCAATATGTGGTCCTAGTCCAATATGTGGTCCTCGTCCAATATGTGGTCCTAGTCTAATATGTGGTCCTAGTCTAATATGTGGTCCTAGTCCAATATGTGGTCCTAGTCTAATATGTGGTCCTAGTCTAATATGTGGTCCTAGTCTAATATGTGGTCCTAGTCCAATATGTGGTCCTAGTCTAATATGTGGTCCTAGTCTAATATGTGGTCTTAGTCTAATATGTGGTCCTAGTCTAATATGTGGTCCTAGTCTAATATGTGGTCCTAGTCTAATATGTGGTCCTAGTCCAATATGTGGTCCTAGTCTAATATGTGGTCCTAGTCTAATATGTGGTCCTAGTCTAATATGTGGTCCTAGTCTAATATGTGGTCCTAGTCCAATATGTGGTCCTAGTCTAATATGTGGTCCTAGTCTAATATGTGGTCCTAGTCCAATATGTGGTCCTAGTCCAATTTGTGGTCCTAGTCTAACGTGTGGTCCTAGCCTAACGTGTGGTCCTAGTCCAATATGTGGTCCTAGTCCAATATGTGGTCCTAGTCTAATATGTGGTCCTAGTCTAATATGTGGTCCTAGTCCAATATGTGGTCCCTAGTCCAATATCGGTGGGGGGGGGGTACGGTCAGGTGGGGGTGGGGGGGGTGGGTTCTAGTTCGGGGTTGGTGGGTGGGGGGGGGGTCATTGGTTACTAAGATGGTGGTATAGGCAATAGGTGGGGGGGGTGGTCCTAGTCCAATATGTGGTCCTAGTCCAATATGTGGTCCTAGTCCAATATGTGGTCCTAGTCTAATATGTGGTCCTAGCCTAACGTGTGGTCCTAGTCCAATATGTGGTCCTAGTCCAATATGTGGTCCTAGTCCAATATGTGGTCCTAGTCTAATATGTGGTCCTAGCCTAACGTGTGGTCCTAGTCCAATATGTGGTCCTAGTCCAATATGTGGTCCTAGTCCAATTTGTGGTCCTAGTCCAATTTGTGCACACACCAGTCGTCACTGAATGGCTGATGTGGTCT